>LPNX010080246.1:167326-245266 GCA_001517045.1 Pseudotsuga menziesii
TTTGATTATTATTATTTTGGGAGCTCTTGGATAGCAGCACAGCGTGCAGCACAGCAGTTGGGGTTGGAGACGGAGTCTTCAGGTAAAGGATTTCGGCAGTGAAACATCTGTCCTAGTCTTATTCAGGGTAAGCCATACTGGTTCACCACTTGTTCTTCATTCATTCATCAGTTATCTAGCATATGGTATAGATCGTTGCAGGGACACGTGTGCAGCCGTAAAAGGGGGCTTTTCAGCCGGAAAGCCCTAATTAGCTGCTGGGCCTTCAGATCTCAGTTTCCTTCCGAAACTCAGGCACCATTCTCATCATTAGCTTCATACTCCGGTACCCAGTGAGTTTCAGATCCATCAGTGATCATCCGAAGCAGTTATCAACCGTTTCAGGGTTCCAGGGGGTAAGTAGTTGCCTCTCTGAAGTGATTCGCTACCCTACCTAGAGATCTCAGAACCTTCGCATGCTCCAGGCATTCTCTCCGACACTGAACCGCTACCAGTCTTGCAAATTATCGGTCCGATCGGACACCTCCTTCCTTGAGGGCGTCACACTTTCCTACTGGGGCGTCTTGCTGCTGGGGGATTCACCTGAAGCAGAGGAGCTCGGATCCTCTCCGATCCAGCTTGCAGTATTGGCAGACTTTCTCTGGAGTAGTTCAGACCGGCTTATCAGTGGTAAGTGTTCATTCTATCTCACAAACCCTAACCCTAATTTTTCCTATAAAATAGGGATTTTTGCATGGCAGTTTGCATGCCCAGTTGTATCAGCATAATTGTTTAGAAATAGAAAATATCGGGATTTGGGATATTATCTCTAGGAGATGACTATCAATATCCAATCAAAGGAATTGGTGAAGCAAGCTACAAGCTTGATTCAGGAAACCCCCTGAAGATGAAGGAAGTTTTATATGTACCAGGTCTAAAGAAGAACTTACTTTCTATCTCAGCATTAGATAAGAAAGGATATAGAGTTGCATTCATAGATGGACAAGTACTCATGTGGCCCAAAGGAAAGTCAATTGAAGATGCAGTTCTCATCGGTGAAGAAGGAGGCCTGTATAAACTCAAGGGACATTTAGAAACAACCCTTGTTCATGAGACCACTAACCCTAGTGAACTGTGGCATAGGAGGCTTGCCCACATAAATTACAAAGCACTACCTCATGTGAACAAAGTAATGACGGCATTACCAGACTTGAAGATCAACCATGAAGGCATTTGCAAAGGATGTGCAAAAGGAAAGAATATCAAGAATCCATTTCCAAAGAGTGAAACAAAAACTAAAGGTACATTGGAATTAATTCATTCAGATGTATGTGGTCCAATGTCCTCCACGTCCTTGAGTGGTTTTGAATATTATATTTTTTATTGATGACTATTCAGGAAAAACATGGATATACTTCTCGAAAGCAAAGAACGAAGTGTTTGAAAAATTCAAGGAATTCAAAGCCTTGATAGAAAACCTTTCAGACAAAAGATTCAAGACACTTCGATTAGACAATGGTAGAGAATATACTTCAAAAGAATTTGAAGCCTTTTGTAAAGATGCTGGAATCAAGAGGGAACTAACTACTCCCTACAATCCTCAACAAAATGGTGTTGCGGAAAGAAAGAATAAAACCATCATGGAGCAGTGAACACAATGATATATGATCAAGATCTTCCAATGCATCTATGGGCAGAAGCAGCAAGAACTGTTGTCTATGTACAAAATAGAATATCTCACAGTGCCCTTGGATTCAAGACTCCAGAGGAGATGTTCATGGGAAAGAAGCCTGAAGTAAGTCAGCTCAAGATATTTGGTTGTCCAGTATATGTTCACATACCGAAAGAGAAAAGAACCAAGTTGGACCCTTCCGGAAAGAAGGGAATATTTGTTGGATACTGTGAAGTATCCAAGGCATTCAGAATTTACATTCCTGGATTCCATCACATGGAAATCAGTAGAGATGTAACATTCGATGAAGAAGCAGCTCTCAAGACATCCAGAAAATTTCAACATGAAGAAGTATATGAGGAAGATGCACCTCCCAGAAATGTAGAGGCTACATCCCTCCCTGAAGATGAAACACCTGAAGATCATGATATGACAGAACCACAAGAACCTCCCACGATGGAGATATCACGGAAGAGAAAGTCTGCTTGGGTAAGAGAAATTATACAAGAAGCAAAAAGATATGGAGCTCCTAAAGGCTCCACGAGGATAAGCAAGAAGCCCAAGCCATTTTCCAACTATGTAGCTTTAATGTGTGATCTTGTAGATCAAGAACCTACAAACTATGAAGAAGTTGTACAGAAGAAAGAATGGGTAGAAGCAATAACAGAAGAATTCCAATCAATAATGAAGAATGATGTTTGAGATATAGTTCCCAAACCAAAAGGAAAGAGTGTGGTATCTTCCAAAGTGTGTCTATAAGATAAAACATGCAGATGATGAAAGTATAGAGAAATACAAGGCAAGATTTGTGGCTAGAGGTTTCTCTCAGAAAGAGGAAACTGATTATGAAGAAACAATAGACCAATAGCAAGGTATACTTCGATTAGAGCCATCATGGCACTTGCATCCATGATGAAGTGGAACTTATACCAGATGGATGTAAAGACAGCCTTCATGAATGGTGTGATTGAGGAAGAAGTATACATAGAACAGCCACAATGATTTGAAGTTGAAGACAGACAGACTCATGTATGCAAGTTAAAGAAGGGCCTGTATAGCCTGAAGCAAGCTCCTAGAGCTTGGTATGGAAGGATAGATAGTTTCTTGACGAGCTTGGACTTTACCAAGAGTAAAGCCGACCCTAACCTTTACTTCAAGGTTATAGAAGATGAACCTGTCATACTATTACTATATGTGGATGACCTATTTCTAACAGGGAATGAGAAACAAATTGTAGAATGCAAGAAGAAGCTCGCTGAGGAATTTGAGATGAAAGACCTTGGGTTAATGCATTATTTTCTAGGTCTGGAGGTATGGCAGAAACTCAGAAAAAATCTTTCTCAATCAGGGAAAGTATGCAGTAGAAATTTTAAAAAGATTTGATATGTTGGAATGTAAAGCCATGACCACACCCATGTATACCAACCTAAAGTTGTTGGCTGATGAATCATGAAAATTAGTGGATGTGACTCAATACAGACAGATTATTGGCTCGTTGATGTATCTAACAAATACTAGACCAGACATTTGTTTTGTTGTGAACACCTTGAGTCAGTATCTAGTTCAACCTAAAAGTGTTCATCTGGTAGCTACAAAACATGTGATGAGATATCTGAAAGGAACTATAGACTTTGGTCTATATTATGACAGAAACCATGACTACCGATTGTATGGCTATACAGATGCAGATTGGGCTGGAAGTGTCTCAAAAAGAAAAAACACATCAGGTGGATGTTATTGTCTGGGGTCTGCTATGATTTCATGGTTTAGCAGGAAACAGTCCAGTGTTGCTCTTAGCACGGATGAAGCAGAATACATAGCAGCTTGCTCTGCTAGTTGTGAAGTTATATGGCTTCAGAAACTGATGCCAGGTCTATTTAACTTGGAGTTGGATACCACAGTGATTCTCTGTGATAACCAAAGTTGTATAAAGATGACAGAGAACCCAGACTTCCATGATAAATCAAAGCACATAGAAATCCGGTATTTCTACATTCGAGATATGATACAGAAGGGAGCCATAAAGCTCCAGTATGTGAGTATCGATGAACAAGTTGTTGATGTGTTGACAAAGCCTCTGTCTCGAATAAAGTTTGAATACTTTCAAGACAAGCTTGGTGTTGTTCGAAAAGACCTTCCCCGAAAGGGGGAGCAATGATGTTGCAGTGGGATTGTATCATCCATAAACACTTGTCCTAAAGTGATCCGTAGACGTATGTCTTCGAGAAAGAAGAAGGATTGCATCATCCTTGGACCTAAGTCCTAAAGTGATAGGGAGTGATTATCCCGTAATAGTATCCAGAGACTTCGGTCTTCGAAAATGTGGTAGGATTGCATCATCCTTGGACCTAAGTCCTAAAGTGATAGAGAGTGATTATCCCGTAATAGTATCCGAAGACTTCGGTCTTCGATAATGTGGTAGGATTGCATCATCCTTGGACCGAAGTCCTAAAGTGATAGGGAGTGATTATCCCGTAATAGTATCCGGAGACTTCGATCTTCGAGAATGTGGTAGGATTGCATCATCCTTGGACTAAAGTCCTAAAGTGATAGGGAGTGATTATCCCGTAATAGTATCCGCAGACTTCGGTCTTCGAGAATGTGGTAGGATTGTATCATCCCTGGACTTAAGTCCTAAAGTGATCCGTAGACTTTCGTCTTCGTATTGTGGATTGCAGGTTGTTGTTGATGATGATGATGTTGCTGATCGAAAGATCAAAGTATTGTTGATGATGTTGCTCAAAGTATTGATGATGATGATGATGATGATCAAAAGGTCAAAGTATTGTTGATGATGATGTTGCTGATTGAAAAAGACTAAAATGATGATGATGATGTTGTCGACCGAACGATCAAAGTGTTGCTGCTGTTGAAATTGAAGATGAAGACTATATGTCAAAGATGATTAAAAAGCTTCCAATGATTTATAGATGTATAACCCTGATGATGTTGAAGATGCTCTCTCTCCTTCTCCTACTGTTGTTGTTGTTGTTGTAGAATACCCTTCTCGTTAAGGGGGAGTGTTGAATTATTGTAACTTCGAAAAATATTCTAAATGTATTTTATTGATGGAACCTTTCGGAGATGTTATTATTCCTCCATCGGGATGATATTATTGTATTAGGTCAGTAGAGAGTCATGAGGAAAACCGTTCGTTGTAAGTCGAGTCATTAGCACCCTCCTAAATATAATATTAAGTTGTTTTGAGTCCTCCTAGAGAAGTCGGCCCAGTCAAGTTTAGTACGGCTGACTTAGTTGAGTGAAAAGTTAAGTGAAAAGTTAAGTGAGAGGAAGAATATAAATAGAGAGAGGCGCTCCTTATTTGAAACACACAGACACACACTTGTGTAGCACATGAGAGAGAGAGAGAGAGAGAGAGTTTTATCTGCAAGGAGGAGAAGGACCAGTCTGAGGTTTTATCTTTTATCTTTTTATCATCTATATTGAGGAAGCTTTTCTTGCTGGGTTTTTCCATTTAGGGTTTTCCTAGGGTTTTCCTGGGGTAAATTTGTGTTGATCTTGTGATATTGTTTCTTTCAGTGATCTTGTATATGCTATTATTGTGAAATTAAATTGAATGCTGATAATCTAGCTTAGCATATAGAATCTGAACAAAGTATAGGTTGATGGTGAGCTTGAATTGGAGTTAACAGTACATGATGAGGATGTGAACGAGGAGATAGCATTAGATCCATCCTGTGAGTCTAGCGACACCAGCACATCAGATAGTCAGATTGTGGACAAGTCGTGTGATGAGTTGGAGTTGGTACACTCTTCATCACCTGCAGCAGGAGTCTAGACAGTTATGACAGGGGAGATATATGAGGTGCAAGGCAATGAGCACAACAGTCGAGACAGTGGGAAGTCGTACATGGAGGTTAGGGAGAGTTTATACAGGCATGAGATAGAGATCCCAGATGATAGTCACCGAAAGAAGATTGAACGTGTTAAAGAAATCATTCTAGCAATGAAAGAGAGGACCAAGATACTTCGAGACACCATATTACAGGGAGATGTTGAGCTTACAGTTCTTCGAGTTGTATGTACCGAGTCAGCAGTCAGATTTCTAGTATTGAAGAGCAGTTAGATTCCTTGAAGGGACATCCGAAGAAACATACTACTGCATTTCAAAGTTGTTCTCCTCTGGAGTACTATCAGCTTATTTATCAAGGGTAAGTGTACATCTGCTTACTGGAAATCTTTACCCTATAATCTCTCCAGATTAGCTATATTTTAGGGCCATTTGGCATGGCAATTTTGCATGCACTCTTTATTCAGCTTTTTGCACATCATTGAGTATATGAACAACAACTTAGATACAAAATACATGAGGTGCAAGGCAATGAGCACAGTAGTCGAGACTGTGAGAAGTCGCACATGGAGGTTAGGGAGAGTTTATACAGGCGTGAGATAGAGCTCCCAGAGGATAGTCACCGAAAGAAGATTGAACGTGTTAAAGGAAGCATTCTAGCAATGAAAGAGAAGACCAAGATACTCCGGGACACCATATTACAACGAGCTGTTGAGCTTATAGCTCTTCAAGTTGTATGTACCGAGTCAACGGTCAGGCTTTCTAGTATTGAAGAGAAGTTAGATTCCTTGATGGGGCAGCAGAACAAACATATTATTGCATTTCAAAGCAGTCCTCTTCAGGAGTACATAGACAATGCTTGTAGTAGCTTGAGTCCGCAAAATGGAGGATGGTTTTTACAGGTTAGCCAAGATCGAGAAATTGGGCAGTAGTATATGATCATCCCAGTTGAAATCAGAAGGGCAGAATGTCAGCTTGGTAGGATTATTCCTTGTGATGGTGTTTATGGACAAGGTCCTTTTGGAGGGTTGGATGGGAGAGAGATTAAGAGTTGGTGTCCTATTCAGTGAGCGATTCTTGGGAAGACATTCCTAGCCAAGGGTATAGTCCCACAAGAGCCTTGGAATATTTGGAATGAAAGATGCACAAGTTTGCATTGGGATCCAGGTGGGAGACCTTATGAGGAATGGATACAGTGTTTACTGATGGCGTTACTTGGGAGTCTACGGGATGCTCCTTGTGTCGATACTACGCAGAGTACCAGTGGATGCATTTTGACCTCTGCAATTCTCATATTGATTTGGGACCCTGGGATTATAGTGACTAGCAGTTTAGTGATTGCTAGAGGATGCTTTCAAGAGGTCTCTTGTGATGGTACCTCATTTACACCGTGGTTAGTTACTCTACTTATAGAAGGCTTCCATGGGATATTTTGTGATGGTACCATGCAGTGCAGTGCTTTGAGCAGAGGGTGCTATAGATACCCTAGGATAGTTTGGGACCCTGGGATCATCCCCAGATTCAGTTGGTTGAGTTGATTGATGTTAAGTTTTTATGGTTATATCAAATCTTAAAACATTTAGCATCATAACAGCATAACCATAAGCCAAAAGATCAATGAAAGATAGACAAGCACAACCACACAAAAAAGAACACAAAGATTTATCCTGGGAAAAACCCAGCAAAAGCTTCCTCAATATAGATGCCCCAAAAAATAAAAGGTAAAACCCAAAACTGATCCTCCTCCTTCTCCAGCTACATCTCTTTCTCTCTCTCTTATGCGCTATACAAGTGAGTGTGTGTATCTCAAATGAGGAGCGCCTCCCTCTATTTATATTCTTTCGTTCACTTAATATTTGACTCAGTTATGTAGGCTCCAGTAACCACAACTAGGGTACTAATGACCCGACTTACAACAAAGGGGACTTCCTCATGACTTTTAGTAATTCTCCCGATAGGAACATCGGGGTACAAAGAAATAGAAGTGATTCTCCCGATAGGAGCATCGGGGACCACTAAAAATATATATTTAGAATATTCTTCAAAGTTACAATAATTCAACACTCCCCCTTAACGAGAAGGGTATTCTACAACAACAGCAGCAGTAGGAGAAAGAGGGCATCATCAACATCATCAGGGTGATACATCTATAGATCATCGAAAGCTTTTTCATCATCTTCAACATATAGTCTTCATCTTCAATCTTCAGTAGTAGCAACACTTTGACCTCTTGATTGACAACATCAGCACTTTGACCTTTCGATCAGCAACAATATCATCACCATCATATCCTGAACTTTCGATTAACATCATCATCATCATATTATGAACTTTCAATCAGCAACATCATCATCATCATATTCTGAATTTTCGATCAGCATCATCATCATCATATTCTGAACTTTCGATCAGCAAGATCTTCATCATCATATTCTGAACTTTCGATCAGCAACATCATCATCATATTCTGAACTTTCGATCAGCAAGATCTTCATCATCATATTCTGAACTTTCGATCAGCAACATCATCATCATCATATTCTGAATTTTTGATCAGCATCATCATCATCATATTCTGAACTTTCGATCAGCAAGATCTTCATCATCATATTCTGAACTTTCGATCAGCATCATCATCATCATATTCTGAACTTTCGATCAGCAAGATCTTCATCATCATATTCTGAACTTTCGATCAGCAACATCATCATCATCATACTCTAAACTTTTGATCAGCAACATCATCATCATCATACTCTAATCTTTCGATCAGTAACATCATCATCATCACACTGATCTTTCGATCAGTAACATCATCGTCATCAACAACAACATGCAATCCACAATACAAAGACTAAAGTCTACGGATCACTTTAGGACCTAAGTCCAAGGATGATGCAATCCTACCACATTCTCGAGGACCGAAGTCTCAGGATCCATTCTAAACAAAAGTTCAAGGATGATACAATCCTACCACATTCTCGGGGACCGAAGCCTCCGGATACCTTTCTGAACCGAAGTTCAGGGATGATGCAATCCCACCACATTCTCGGGGACCGAAGCCTTCGGATACCTTTCTGAACCGAAGTTCAGGGATGATACAATCCTACCACCTCTCGGGGACCGAAGCCTCCGGATACCTTTCTGAACCGAAGTTCAGGGATGATGCAATCCCACCACATTCTCGGGGACCGAAGCCTTCGGATACCTTTCTGAACCGAAGTTCAGGGATGATGCAATCCCACCACATTGTCGAGGACCGAAGCCTCTGGATACCTTTTTGAACCGAAGTTCAGAGATGATGCAATCCCACCACATTCTCGGGGACCAAAGCCTCTGAATACCTTTCTGAACCGAGGTTCAGGGATGATGCAATCCCACCACATTCTCAGGGACCGAAGCCTCCGGATACCTTTCGGAACCGAGGTTCAAGGATGATGCAATCCCACCACATTCTCGGGGACCGAAGCCTCCGGATACCTTTCTGAACCGAAGTTCAGGGATGATGCAATCCCACCACATTCTCGGGGACCAAAGCCTCCGGATACATTCTGAACAGAAGTTCAAGGATGATACAATCCTACCACATTCTCGAGGACCGAAGTCATCGGAACACTTCTAGACAAATGTCCTAGGATGATACAATCCCTCTTCATTCTCAAGGACCAAAGTCAGCGGATCACTTCTGGACAAATGTCCTGGGATGATACAATCCCTCTTCATTCTCGAGGACCAAAGTCACCAGATCCATTTTGAACAAAAGTTCAAGGATGATACAATCCTACCACATTCTCGAGGATCGAAGTCATCGGATCTGTTCTGAACCGAAGTTCAAGGATGATACAATCCCACTGCAAAATCACTGCTCCCCCTTTCAAGGAAGGTCTTTCCGAACAACACCAAGCTTGTCTCGAAAGTGTTTGAACTTTACCTGATATGGAGGCTTCATCAACACATTAGTGTTGAATTATCATCTTGTAACATCATCATCTGAACCATCATCATCTACATCTTCAGTATGTGAATACTGAACTATCATCATCTGTATCTCCAGTATGTGAATATTGAACTATCATCATCTGTATCTCCCGTATGTGAATACTGAAAGCATCATCATCTATATCTTCAATATAGAAATACTTAAAGCATCATCATTTGTATCTTCAGTATAGAAATACTGAAACATCTTCTATATCTTCAGTATGGGAATACAGAAACATCATCATCTGTATCTTATCTCGTATGTAGAAATACCGGAATTCTATGTGCTTCGATGGAACACAGGGTTCTCTATCATCTTTATACAACTCTGGTTATCACATAGAATCACTGTAGTATCCATCTTTAGGTCAAAGAGACCTGACATGAGCTTCCGAAGCCATATGGATTCACAACTAGCAGAGCAAGCTGCTATGTATTCTGTTTCAGCCGTGCTAAGAGCCACACTGGACTGTTTCCTGCTAAACCATCAACTCATAGCAGACCCCAGACAATAACATCCACCTGATGTGCTTCTTCTATCTGAGACACTTCCAGCCCAATTTGCATCAATATAGCTATACAATGTGTAATCATGCTTTCCATCATAGTATAGATCAAAGTCTATAGTCCCTTTCAGATATCTCATCACATGCTTTGCAGCTATTAGGTGAACCCGTCTAGGTTGAACTAGATACTAACTCAAGTTGTTCACAGCAAAACAAATGTCTGGTCTGGTATTGGTTAGATACATCAACGACCCAATAATCTGTCTGTATTGAGTCACATCCACTAACTCTAATGAGTCATCGGCTAACAACTTCAGGTTGGAATCCATGGGTGTAGTCATTTCATTCCAACATATCAAATCTTTTCAAAACTTCCACTGCATACTTTTCCTGATTGAGAAAGATTCCTTCTAAGTTCTGCCATACTTCCAGGCCTAGGAAATAATGCATTAGACCAAGGTCTTTCATCTCAAATTCTTCAGCGAGCTTCTTCTTGCATTCTACAATTTGTTTCTCATTCCCTGTCAGAAATAGATCATCCTCATACAGTAATAGTATGACGGCTTCATCTTCTATAAACTTGAAGTAAAGGTTAGGATCAGCTTTACTCTTGGTAAAGCCCAAGCTCGTTAGGAACTACCTATCCTTCCATACCAAGTTCGGGGAGCTTGCTTCAGGCCATATAGGGCCTTCTTCAACTTCCATACGTGAGTTTGTCTGTCTTCAACTTCAAATCCTTGTGGTTGTTCTATGTATACTTCTTCCTCAATCACGCCATTCAGGAAGGTCGTCTTTACATCCATCTGGTGTAAGTTCCACTTCATCATGGAAGCAAGTACCATGATAGTTCTGAAGGAAGTGTACGTTGCTTCCTGGAGAAACCCTAATTTTCAAAACTTGGAATCTTTCATTTCTGATTGGATAGAAAGATGTGCCTCCTGAAGGCGAGTTGAGCAACATATTTATTTTCCCAAAACTGTGATCAGAATTGCAAAATATCTGATGCCCTAGTTTTCTTCAG
The DNA here is from genome assembly GCA_001517045.1 of Pseudotsuga menziesii. NCBI lineage: Eukaryota > Viridiplantae > Streptophyta > Pinopsida > Pinales > Pinaceae > Pseudotsuga > Pseudotsuga menziesii. The sequence goes on from LPNX010080246.1 coordinate 178,297, forward strand.
TTTCTTCTGCAAAATGTCTGATATTGTTTCTGCGGTATCTCCGAAATTACTACTCCTCTGTGTCTGAAATTTCGTATTGAGGTAGCCTCTTCTGTCTTCTTTCCAACACCGCAGGTTTGAGCAAAATTTGTTTCACCAATTGGGACTTATGTGCGTTTTCCCAAGGTGACTTATTTCATGACTGTTCAGAAGAGCGAACTTGTACGAACTACCACGTGTCACTGTTTCATCTTCGAGGTCTGAAATTTTTACCACAAAAAGTATTGTCTGTGCCCTTTCTGGAACATCTTGCGAAATTTCATTTGGACCTTCGTAGCCCGAGATATAGCAATTCTCCCTAGGTCACCTGTTTAAGGCTGAATCCTGGGAGAGGATGGAACCCTAACTTGGAGGAATCATATCTCCCAGACTATAGCGAATCTAAGGCTGAAACTTTTACACAGTGTACATCAAGAATTTATATTCGGCCTGTGAAAGTTTCAGCTCCTGATCCTTCCCCAATATCGGGATATAGCAAACCTACCAAAACTACTAGTTTTAGTATTTTAGGGTTTTCAAGCATGAAACCCTAATCTTCAATCGCTATAGCTGTAGCACTGTTTCGGCTGCACAATGACTTCTTTCAGAGTGACTCTGATACCATGTTAAGTTTTATGGTTATATCAGATCTTAAAACATTTAGCATCATAACAACATAACCATAAGCCAAAAGATCACTGAAATATAGACAAGTACAACCACACAAAAAAGAACACAGATTTATCTTGAGAAAACCCTAATGGGAAAAACCCAGCAAAAGCTTCCTCAATATAGATGCCCCAAAAGATAAAAGGTAAAACCCAAAACTGATACTCCTCCTTCTCCAGCTACAGCTCTTTCTCTCTCTCTCTTATGCGCTACACAAGTGAGTGTGTGTATCGCAAATGAGGAGCGCCTCCCTCTATTTATATTCTTTCGTTCACTTAATATTTGAATCAATTATGTAGGCTCGAGTAACCACAACTAGGGTACTAATGACACGACTTACAACGGAGAGGACTTCCTCATGAATTTTAGTAATTCTCCTGATAGGAACATCGGGGTACAAAGAAATACAAGTGATTCTCCCGATAGGAGCATTGGGGACCACTAAAAAATATATTTAGAATATTCTTCGAAGTTACAATAATTCAACAATTGATTGTGGAGTTGCGTTGGCATTGCTTGAGGACAATCAATCTTTGGCAAGGGAGGACTATAATGTTTTGTTATTGATATATAGGGAATTTACTAAGGGCATTTAATATCGGGAGCATATCAGAACAATTATTCAGTATTATTAAGTCATCAGTATAGTAAAGAGGGCCACCAGAGTTATTATCATAAAGCATGCAGAGCATGCAAGCTTTATTTCTTCAGTCTTAAGTCAACGAGCAATTAGAATTGCATGCATGCAAAAAGTAAAGTGCAAACCCTAAAAGTGACATGCAAACCCTAAAAGTACATGCTAAAGCTATATAAGAAGGGTCATTGAACCAAAAGAATCATCGATGATTATTATTATTGAGTTTGGTTTCTAGAGCAGCAGCAGCAGGTGCAGCAGCAACAAGTTGGGGTTGGAGACGAAGGTCTTCAGCTAACAAGGGGTTTCGGCAGCGAAATCTATCTGCCCTAATCACTTCAAGATAGATCATCCAGGTCTGTCACTAGTAATTCATCTTCAGCAATCCAGTATGCAGAGAGAGATTTATTGCAGGTTCATATTTACAGCTGGGGTTTTGTTGGAAATCTCTAGAGTAATTTGCTGGGACATAGAATCTCAGTTTTCTTCCTACATGTCATCACTATCCTTCTCAGCAGGCTACCCACACTCTACCGAGTGATTGTCAAGTCATTGTTTGCATATCCAAAGGAGCCAACAACAGATTTGTAGAAGAAGGGGGACGTCATCCTCCAGTGCCAAACAATTTGCTAGGTGCCTCAGGGAGGGCAAACCTTCTACATGCGACCACCATTCTCTCTGGCAGGTGAAGACCAACATCCTGACAAAGTTTCAGCAGTATCAGGCACCTCCTCCTCCAAAAACGTCATTTTCTTCCTAAAGAGGGCACACATGTAGCTGGGCATCAAACTGAGGAAAGCATCACTATAATACGGCACACCTTGCATGCAGCATATCTCTGGAGTACCATCAACTAATTTATCAGTAGTAAGTGTACATCTGCTTACTGAAAATATTTACCCTATAATCTCTCCAGATTAGCTATATTTTAGGGCCATTTGGCACACCAATTTTGCATGCACTTTTTATTCAGCTTTTTGCACATCATTGAGTATATGAACAACAACTTAATAGCAAGGATCCGTAGAATATCAGTTTGGAATATTACAAGACCTTACCATCATGTAGCATCTCTCTTGGAGTTTGTAGCACCTCTCTAGAAGAAGTGAATTTGCTTGACATGGCGCAAGGCTCTCTTTTTGAAACTAAGATTTTGTTCTCCTCATGTCAGATGACTCTTCAATCATGTTCCCAACTACCTCAATAAACTTTGAGCCCATTTAGGCCTAGTATTGGGAGTAGGGACTGGATCTGGATCTGGATCCGACTAAACTTCATCTTCAATTCCATAAATTGATTCAACTTGGTCCTTTGCTTCGGATTCTGAATCTAAAACATTAATGGAAACATTATCATATGCAAAAGGTTTACGTAGGATGAATTTACCTTCCCTTTCAAATGGCGGCCGAGATGGCACTGGATCTAAGTATGGCAAAAAATGTGAGAATTCATATGCCTTGGAGACATGGTTTGCAACAACTTTCACTATAAGCTTCCTAGTTGAAATATCTGAGATCTCCATTGAGTCAGGACCAAATACCACTCTCTTTGGTGAACCTGTATGAGTCATCTAGTATAAAGACAACAAATTTGCTGCTAAGGACATCAAATAGAGTACATTCTTGAACACTCCATGCTCTAACTTGATTGAACCCTTTCCTTCAGCTTGGATTTGAGTGTCATCTCCCATGTCAATACTTGCACCATCAATAAGTTGTAATGAAGAGAATGATTCTTTGGATGCAACCATGTGATTGGAGGCTCCTAAATCAATGAGGAAGGCATGTGATTTTGAAAGACCAACCTTCAGTGCATGGCGTCTCTCATCATGATCTTCAGTCTTGTCTCCAGAGTCAGCTTTCCTTGCGCCTTCAGGGAGGGCAATATTGTGTTGCTCAAGGAGTTTTGACATCTGATCTATGGTCTTCTTCATACAATATTTCTCTGTATGGTTTCCTTTCTTACAGTAGGAGCACTTGCCCTTGTCAAACCTCTGATGTTTGTCCTTCTTATTAGAGCCTGAGGCTTCATCTGCTAGATCAAACTCTTCCTTAGGTTTGAATTCAGTGTTTCCTTTTTTCTCTACCTTTATGCTTCCTCCCTGCTTACGCATTCTTTGTCTCACCAGCCAAGAGAGCTTGATTTGGAGAGGCTCTGAGGGCTCCCATCTGTATCAGCTTGTCTTGTTCTTGTATTACAAACTCTATGAAGGCATCAAGGGATGGCATTCGCCAATTAGGAGCAGTCAGTCTCCCAGAGTTAAAGGTAGATACGAACATTGAGAATTCTAGGCCAAGTTTGCTCAGAATTGAAAGCACCAATTGCTCATCCTTCTTGTCAATCTCGCATTTTTTGCAATGCATGACCAGTGATCTGAATTTTGAGAAAAAATGTTGTATAGTTTTGAAGTTGCTAGGTTGTAGTGCTATCAGCTCGTTCCCTAGGATATGGCCCCTCACCTCATCTTGTTTGACAAAAAGGGATTCGAGCTTCTCCCATACTTCTTTTGTGTTCTCAATCCCTCAAGGTGAAATGTTGAATTTTATACCTTGGAGTTGTTCGCCTAAGGAACATTTGCCTAAGTCACTAGGAAAAGAGATTAGGTCACTTGGACTTTATATTAATGACTTGAGATGAGCATTAAATGCACTTTAGAGAATAAAGTGTACTTTAAGTAAAAATTTAAAAAGTGAGTGAATTAATTTTTATTTTGTGGAGAAAAGTGATTTAATCACAACCACTCATCTAATCTAATCTGAGCCCTCGGATTAGATGGCTTTTCACTCACATTAACTTTTTACCTAAAAGAGGAAAGTTTTCCAAGTGAAGAGGCACTTTTGCATTTTGAGAGAAAGAGAGCCATTTTTCTGAGAAAGAGGGAGAAATAGCAGCTTGAGCATTTTTCCTTTTGGCACGAAAATCGAGAAGAAGAAAACAACAGTTTGGCACGAAAATCGAGGCAACAAGAGAAAGCATTTATTGCATCCTATCCGTACAGTACTGTACGGTACGGATTCTGTACAACGCACGATTCCTGAGGCAAAGAAATCTGGGCACAAATTTCGAGGCTGAGATTCACAGCTCAAATTTTGAGATAGCAGATTCGAGCACGAATTTTGAGGCCGTACAGTCGACACGAATTTCGAGGCAATTTCGTACAGAACATGTCATACAGCCTGTCTGTATAGTTTTCTACAGTCCTGTAGCAGCACACAAATCAAGGAGTGTGAAAAACAAAAATTTCTGAGTTTCCAATTTCTGGGTTTGGCAAAAAGTTCGTGGCAGAATTTTTCCTTCCAATTGAGATAAGATGTGACTGATATTTTTTGTCTACTGTTGTATTCTTCTAAGCTAAATAAAGATTTTCTCTCACAAGTTTTCCTCGGAGGTTTGGGTTTTTCTTGGTTCATTGGAACAAAAATTTCAGTGTCTGAATATTTATGTGTGAATGTGTTTTATTTGCTGCTCATAAAAAGTTGTAGAAATTATTCTTGTGTTTCAGTCCTATATTGTTTATGAGAAAAATCTAATTTGCAGCAGAATGTTAAATTGGGTTTGGCATTAAACAATGTTTAAAACGAAGATGAAAATCAGATTGGGAGAGTGCTGAAAATTCTACATGAAAGAGGCACTTTTTCATTTTGAGAGAAAGAGAGCCATTTTTCTGAGAAAGAGGGAGAAATAGCAACTTGAGCATTTTTCCTTTTGGCACGAAAATCGAGAAGAAGAAAACAACAGTTTGGCACGAAAACCTAGGCAACAAGAGAAAGCATTTATTGCATCCTATCCATACAGTACTGTACGGTATGGATTCTGTACAGCGCACGATTCCTGAGGCAAAGAAATCTGGGCACAAATTTCGAGGCTGAGATTCACAGCTCAAATTTCAAGATAGCAGATTCGAGCACGAATTTTGAGGCCATACAGTTGACACGAATTTCGAGGCAATTTCGTACAGAACATGTCATACAGCCTGTCTGTATAGTTTTCTACAGTCCTGTAGCAACACACAAATCAAGGAGTGTGAAAAACAAAAATTTCTGAGTTTGCAATTTCTAGGTTTGGCAAAAAGTTCGTGGCAGAATTTTTCCTTCCAATTAAGATAAGATGTGACTGATATTTTGTCTACTGTTGTATTCTTCTAAGCTAAATAAAGATTTTCTCTCTCACAAGTTTTCCTCGGAGGTTTGGGTTTTTCTTGGTTCATTGGACCAAAAATTTCAGTGACTGAATATTTATGTGTGAATGTGTTTTATTTGCTACTCATAAAAAGTTGTAGAAATCTTCTTGTGTTTCAGTCCTATATTGTTTATGAGAAAAATCTAATTTGCAGCAGAATGTTAAATTGGGTTGGGCATTAAACAATGTTTAAAACGAAGTTGTAAATCGGATTGGGAGAGTGCTGAAAATTCTACATGAAAGAGTAACTCTCTATAAATGTGGATGCACATGAAGCCAAATGCTTCATCAAGCTTGTTCAGATGCTTCGATTTTTCAAGATGTTGTTGGGGTTCAACCTCTCTACCCATGGTGACCTGTATAGACCCTTTGTTGCGCAAAACAATTTGCATATCAGCCCTCCAATCACGATAACTGAAGGGTGTGAAGGTTTTGGGTGTCAAAGTTGTTGAATTCTCCATCTTACAGCTTCAAGAACAGCTAATTCTTCAGAAAATATTTGAATGTCCCTGCCAAACACTTCAATTCGCAATCAAAGCAATTCAAACACTCTCTATTTTGACATGTGCACTTTCTCTGGGTGCATCACACTTGGCTAGACTTCTCTGGACAAAATCCAGAGGGAGCAAGGCAAGAATACCAAGAATTATGTGGAACCCAATTGCTTTTGGTGTATCAATAGAAGTTTATGAGGTTTGAAGCTGGCCTGAATACCTGCTCTGATACCATGTTAAATTTAATGAAGCATAGGATCTTCAGGCCTGCATGAATTCAATGAGAAAAGAAGGCTCCAGAAGAGAGAGTAATTTAGTAGAGACTGATTAATTATTCATGGAAAAATTGCACACACATGGAGACAAAATTGGAAAAAATAACATTACAACCATTAATCGGTGTGAAATATGTAATGCAATGGTGTTACAAATAGGAGAATTTGAATGCCTAAGATAGGATTCGAATCTACCAACCTGGACTGAAACTGCAACTTACTCGATGTGGGAAAATCACCCCTAGAGCTCACTAATGCAACCTCGGATCACTAAAACAGTTCACAACCAGTTAACTGATTGAGTTAGGTGAGCAAAGGCGCCCTACTTTCCTCAAATCATGCAAAGTGGCGCTAGGATAACTGGGAGTGATCTAACTGATGGGAATCGGAGCATAACTGAACACCAACTAGGGTCAACTGCTGGAGACTACTGGTGGCACTCAGAGTGGGTTCCTAAATTATAGGGATTGGTCCCTAGAGCTCCTAAACTCATGTAGAATGACGCATTGTGTTAGGTGGCCCTCAAGTGAGTCCCCCATGTACTAGTGAAGTGACAACAATCTCCTAAGCTAGGAAAATACAATTAGACTATGTTGGTCAAAGGGAGGACTAATTAATAATCCCAACACAAAACAAATTCATTAGTTTAAAGAAAGGAATAAGCAGCAACATTGCATTTGAAATGCATCCTCTGTCAAGATACTTGGAAGAGGTGTAGTGAGTTTTGGAAGTGAAAATAAGCAGCAAATGGTTTGCTAGTTGAAGATTTGAAGTATAATCTCCTCGGTGTCAGCAAAATATGTGATCAGGGATACAATATCACATTTGATTCACGAAAATGTAAAATAAGATAAGAATATTCAAGAAGACTGGTTGCGACAGCTACAAGAAGACCAATTAACATATACATGCTAGATCAAGTAAAGAGAAAGAAGATTGAAACCGCACAGAAAAGCTCGAAGGACGACAACAAGGAAGAAAATAGAAAAGAAAGGTGAAATATTGTTGAACGTCAAAAAAGAAGCATGAGTTCATGCAAAGCATCCCCAAAGAGGAGCATTGACAAGGAAAGTTGCAGCAAGATCAGGAGAAATAATCATCCTTTGCCATTAATGTCAAAGATGGAGAGAAAGATCAGGAGCATGATGACATGGGGAGTATGATGGTTGCCATCAATGACAAAGGGGGAGAGTGTTGAATAAGGTTGTCATTGATGTCAACATCCAAGCATAAGTGTATATAACTCCAAAGTGGTCCCTTTATGGCATAGTTGTCAAGCATGGCCCCCACAAGATGAGATAACATGTGGTTGTTTCCACAGGCCCACTTTGAGTTGCACACAAATGGAGCAAGCGAAGAAGCCCCTAAAGTGATGATGATGCGTCCACATAAGCATGATGATGTGAAGTGTAAAGAAGCCCCTTAATAAAGACATGAAGTGGTCAAGAAGACAAGTCGAAGCCCATTGAAGAAGTAAAGCAAGAGGCCATGAAGACAAACCCAGAGGGAGTCTAATGAGAATGATGCTAAAGACAAAAGCGGACTTTTGCCCCATAAAGATAGCCCAAATGAAAGAAAGAACATGTTCCATAATCATATAGCCTATTCCGAGACCTTTCCAAAGATAGATGACACGATTCCTAGCTCCCCGTGGTTGAGGAGAAATGAAGTTTTCTTTGCATTGGGCCAGAATTTGGTTAGGGCTGACCTAACATGAGGCTAGAATTTGGTTAGGGCCGACCAGACCTAAAAGTAATTTTAAATGTGACTTGGAGGTGTATAAATAAGTGCTCCCACTTTTCATTTGAATCATCCAAATTCATATCTCTTATGCGCAAGTCTAAGGAAGACCAAAAGAGAAGCGAAATTTAAGAGAAGGATAAGCAACAAAGATTGACAGAAACTTGCATAACTTTTGTTATCACCTGCCTTGTAGTTGCCTGTGTGAGGTGGATCCAGGATGGATGGTAGACGGGCAAGCAACTAAGGGGTGGAACCATGACTGCCTAGACTCCCAAATGGACGGTTGTCACGTCAATCAAGGCAGCCTTCACTTTATGTTATCCTAGTCTAAGACAACAATAGGGGAGACCCGGATCTGCTCCCGACAGGAGAGATCAGACCTAGACACCAGAGCAGATCAAATGGGGCTTTAAGGTATGTAAGGTGCAAGGTAAATGGAAACCCTAGCTCTAGGGTTTAGGTACTAGCAACTGGTGAAGATGACCACTGTCTTGGGAAACGTAACTGTGACAGGGTAAGCAAGGACAGAGTTGGGACTGTCTAGTACCAAGGAGACAGACTCAGTGATAGGTAGGTGACTTGAGTTATCAATGAGTGCTGCAAAGGGAATCAGAGTGAGGTCAAGTTAGGGCTAGTGCCAGCTAGGAGATCAGTGCCTTATGTGCATTGGGCAACGGAGTCAGCATCAACCCAACGTTTCAGTGAACCCACCTGGGATATACCTTGATCTATGAACCCAGAAAGGAGTTAACCCGAAAAATTCAAGTTACAGGAAAACCAGCTCAATGGAAGGCTAGCGCTAGGGCTTGGAGAAGTAGATCTGAAGTTCTAGGTTCACCTGGAGGCTAACAACTCAGCGTTGAAGGAGAAATGAGGTCAAGGTAACCTGATCCACAAACCCAAATCAGAAAATCAGCAGAAAAATCAGATCTGGAAAAGTCAAAATCTGATGAGGGGGCTAGGCGGGTTGAAAAGCAATTTTTCAGATCTAGGGCAAACCAGAAAGAACTAGCTCAACGTTGCGGGTGTTTTGGAGTGCTTAAGCCCTGATCTATCATCCTATCTTGTCAGATTTCAGAAAAAGTCAAATCCGGAAAAGTCCAGTTTTCAATGAGGGCGCTAGGGTTGTTTCACTCAAAAACTCAGATCTAGGTCAAACTGCCAAGAATTTGGACAGCGTTGGGGTTGATTTGGACTGTGTGGGACCTGATCTATCCGTCTATGAAGTCAGAATTCAAAAAAAATCAAAACCCTAGCAGGTCAAATATTCAGTGGGGGGTTTTGTAGTTTTCTGGCTAAAACTCAGATCTAGGTCAAACCAGCAGGAGTTTGACCAGCGTTGCAACAGATTTAGTGAAGGGGAGGCACGATCTATGAAACCCAGAAATGGTTTGGCCAAAGATCGGACTATTCCTAGATTTAGTGCTTTTTAGGGTTTTTAGTATTTAGGAGTTTTTTCAGAAAATTTGAAGTAAAGCAAGGTACAATGGAATAAGATCTGAAGAGAAGAGACTCACCTATTAAATCTTACCTGAAAATGCTTGTAGAAGTCTTTAACAATGATGATCTTTTCTATCTCGATCAATTCTGGAAGATCCCAATGGTTTCTATAAAAGATGTAAGCCACAAGCCACCAATGCGCCCCCTATCCTGCATGAGTAAACGTCAACAATATCAGATTTGCCAATACGAGATAAAGAAACCAAATGCTACAAGAAAGTAAAACGAGGTAATCATAGATCACAATGAAACTAATGAAAACCCCCTGATCCAAGACGAAGAAAACCAAGCGAGTTGAGATCCCCCTGCAAAAACGCTCCAGCCAAAACGCCCTCCTGTAAGCAAAACAATGATAGCAAAAAATATAGATCTCACAAGAATTTCCACAATGCTAGGAAGCTGAAGATTATCCAAACACCATTTGAGAACGTCAGATGCAAAGCAAATCCAGAAGATATCCACAAAAGGTCTTTCTATTATTCAAATCCAAGAGCCAAAGACCCCTTACAAATGAGAAGCTCTCTCCTTTAAATAGAAATGAGAGAACCACAATCATAACCGAATCCTAACCACTTTCAAAACGAGTGACTAAGATTAAAAGATAAAATGTTCTAATCAATGGTTGAGATGAGATCAACATATAATATATGGATCAATATAACCATAAAGTACCAAAGTGGACTAAATCACCCATAAAGAGGGTAACCCAGTCAACAAGAAATAAATGAAGCACATGGTGGGTCCAAGGAGTGTTTGACTAACTCCCTCTGGGTGTCCCCATGGCACAATAAAATAATATAATAATTTAATTCTTTGACTTTGTGCCTCCTTGAGGAAATCGTGAGCCTCCCAAAAGCTCCAGAAAATAATATAAAATTGCCAAAAAACAGGTGTGGGCCCAATCAAGTGCTGCAACTGCTGGAGAAGGTGTGGAGGACATCACTCTCATCATTGTGACTCATCCCATGTCATTTCCTTGCCTCAGTAGCCCAAATCGATTTCTTCAATAGCCATTTAATCATTTTTTAATCTGCCTCGGGAAACGTGATCCTGCCAAAACAGCCTCCTAGGGTGCCTGCGTTGTTAAACTGAGCCCACCAAGCTCTCTGGGATAGGGGTACTATGGTACAAACAAGTGGCTGCACCCCCTATGCCCATACAACGCCCTAGGAGATCCAACTAAAACATCTTCCTGCTCAGACATATCAACCTATGAAGAAAAACTACATCAGAAAGGCAGAATGAACCTGATCATATCTGCAAGTGCCCGAAACTGGAAATAAACTGTCTCATTAGACTCAAAGAATCCAAATCCATCTAAGTTGTATACTCATACCCCTCACAGGTCTCTATCTGATCATCAATCATATCCAATAAACAATATAACCATCTGTAAATGATCAGACACCAATAATAACTCAGACTATCATCCATCTGCTGCAAGTGTTAAAAGGCTAAGACATGCTCTACAACTCATTCAAGCAACAATTACAACAAGTAGCATTCATTTCATTGGCGGTACATCAACCAATACATATATAAGGCTTTATTTATTATTACTCAGACTTAGACTTTCAAGACTATACTCACTTCATAGTTGTAGTCAATTTGCTAGTGAAGGGTGAAGGATGAAATTGACAAGGCTAAGGCGTAAGGATGACTTCCTACTTAACATCATGACACTTTGGATATGGAAAGGGAATACTCACTGTAACCAATGTCAGACAAACAACAACACAAGGAATGGCAGTGCCTCACAAATGGGTGAGTTGTTTAGAGAGTGCTTATTCAACTTAGGCATCATGACTACATCAAGATTGATCCAAGTTCATTAGGATCATCATTTTATTCCATGGCCTTTTTGGCCTATATGACCCTTTGGGACTTCACCAGTGCTTAAAAGCACAACTAATCGCAGCTTTCATCCGGGACATATTTATTTTTATAAGGTCAGCAATATTTGGATATAGCATATTTTTAACCATTGCTTTTTGGACCTTTTCTTATACTTTTCAAGGAGTATTTTAGCGTTTCATTGCTCTTGCCCTCTTTACATATGTTAAGAAACACAGTTTTATCATTTTCATTTTCCATGGGCGCATATTCAATATTTCCAATACAGGTAGTACATGAGCTTTCAGTTTTAGCCAACAACATCTCAAGTGACCAGGGGGAGTTCTACACAGTGCCAAACATCGGGACAACCGACCAGAATGATTTAGGCATACAATCCAACTCACCAAAGGCAAGTTTTGTCACCAACTTAGAGCCGAGACACAATATAAAGAGGGAGGCTTGTCCAACAAAGGTTCTAGCAGGGGAAAAGGTCCCCCATGCCATAAGTCAAGAAGTCGGTCGGGTTGAAAACGAAACTGGAAGGTAATGGATGGGTGGAAATAGTGAATGATGAAGCCAACGCTAGCAACCAAAACAATGGTGGGAATGACTACCTCTATTCTCCCTAAGGAGGGTAAAACCAATGAGTATAAATCAAGAACTTCCAAGTCTAAGTAGGGACATCAATACATAATACAAGATACATCCAAGTCCATATAATTATGACTGCCAGATCATGATACCACAAGTTAATACATGTCACAAAAATCAGTATAAGAGCAATGATGATCATAACACAATATAAAAAGCTGAGTCATAATCATGCAATATAATCCATCTAAGACACCATCTGTCCAATGAGAAAGAACTGATATAAAACTAGGCATCAATGACTGCTCTATAATGACATAAATGGCTATATCGGTCCTCAAATCTGAGTGTCCTGAGACTTAGTCCTGACATGGGAGAGTACAATAGTCCACTGATAATAATGATCCATCAAAAACTGCTCATCTCAGCATCTCATATGTAAGAGATCTGGCTGAAAAATGTACTATGTCTGAAAAATAGAATATGGTAGCCTGGCTACTATATATGTGATAACAACTTTCTCATATGGTATCGGAATCACAAACTTCTTAGCTAGTTGAAACGCTTGTTGTAAGGGCTATGTGATGACATGATCTAGGGTTTCTTTTGGTGAAGGGCATGGCACATGACTAGGGTTTCTCTCTTGTTTCTTTATCCTGTGATTTCAGCAAAGGTATGGATCTTGCATATGTATCAGGGTTTCTCTCTTGGTGAATTTTGGTGAAGATCTTGCATAGATTATGATGATGTTTAAGTATTGAAGGAGCCAAGGAAGATGAAGTCTGTGGATGATTGTTTCTAGGGTTTGTTGAAGATAGTGACAGTGAGAGTGATAATGACAGTGAGAGTGACAATGACGAATTGATACTCTTACTCATATCATGATGGCAGGCTGGTACTTGGGCAGGGGGAACTTGTGATCTCAAGGGGTTGTAGCCTCCTTCTAGTGGATGCTAAAAAATCTAGGAAGTGGGTGCTTCCTTCTTGTTGGAGTTGGTAAAGCTAGGGGGTTTTAGCCTCCTTTGAGTTGGTGCTTATAAATCGGAAGTTGATGCTTCCTATAAATGTAATGTTGTTATATTATAAGAAAAGCATTATCTCTTGTGCACTGTGTATGATTTTATGTATGGCGTTGTTAATGGTTATTATTACATGATGTGCTTCAAGTTTGAAATGGTAAAAAGTGCTCAATACTGATTCACCCCCCCTCTCAGTATTGGTGGTATTTCCAACAATAACATGACTCTTGAAGAAGATCCTACCAAGGTCAAAGGTATGTTTGCGCTTAATTTTCAAAACATTTTTCCTCCATATGCTTTTATGGATCATGTGGCAGACGCTAGTAATACTTGTCATCGGGCTATCCCTTGCAAAATCTTTAATAATGATCAAAAGGCAAGTTGGATAAAGACTTCTCAAAAGAGGAGGTTTTTGTTGCTCTTACTTCCAAGCAAAAAGGCAAGTTGCCAAGTATGGCCAACCTTGAGAATTCTACAAGTCCATGTGGGACACAATTGGAGATGACTTTTGTTGTTTAGCATCTAAGGTATTCTCTCTTCTAGTAGTCTTTATGAATCTCTCAACCAAGGCTTGTTTAAACTCTTTCAAAAAAATGCGACTAGGGACACCATTGGGGGTTTGTCTTGTTACCCCCAATTCTGCGTGCACTACTGGAGGGTTAAGATCTAGCAAGATTCGATTGGGTTAGTTCCATTGCAAATGTATCTAAACATGCACCTTGATCCAATTCCTTTCGAAGCTAGCAGAGTCCAAGAGAACTATTATTTGAAGGGATTTGCCTTTTCCCATGAGCCTAAGATCTGAGGCTCTACATTACAGAGATGTCATATATCCATGCTCCTTATTAGAATATGAATCGATAACCTTCTCCCTTCATGATCAATCTTTCCCACTTTTTGTTTTTTCTCTTTATTAAGGAAGACTACTTTTTGGCATGCTCATGATTAGTAGTTTCTATGTATGGCACGTATAGGTGATGTCGGGCTTCCCAGCATGTAGTGAAGCAGTGGTGCAAGGTTCTAGTGGATGAAAGAATGAGGAATTGAGAGCAACGTTTGAGCAAGTGGATAAACTCTTAGAGTGACAAGTGGTCGTTGGTTGAAGATTGTCATTAATATGAAGTACTAAAAAGTTCTTTCTAGCAAAACCCTAACACATTTTGATAAAGTTACTTGTCTTCCTTAATGGTCTGATTTTTTAAGGACACTAATCCACACTTTTTTATGCAATCCAAAACCCTAATTCGAATTGCTATCTTTGGTGGTCATTCTTAAGCTTGACCTTCCAAACCTAGATTCCATATGCTAAATTCAGCCACTCCAAAGCCAAGTTTGAACTCAAGTTTATTTGGCATTCTTCATGGTTTGTTAAAACCTCAAAAGCTAGTTTTTTTACTTTGAAATATCTATAATTGCACGCAAAGAAAGGGTAAATCCTAAAAGGTATAAAGTTGTTGTTTAGAGGAAAGCAGGAAAGTTGCATAGGATAATAGAAAAGTCAAACAGCAAGGAAAAATCCATTCCAAAAGAAAAAATGGAAATCATGCCTAGCGTGCATGCTAACCTTTTGCCTTAATAAGCTTTTTTCCTTCCTCTTTCTCAAGCAACTAGGGCAAATTATGCCTTCTTCATTGGGATTCTCTATAAGCAGAAGAAGAAATTTAAGGGATTGGATATTTCTCTTCTCTATATAGTTTGTAGCAATTGACACGTCTTCATTCTTCCATCCTCAGGACCTCAAACAACCACCTCCATTGCAACCAAGGAGATCCATGGAAGCCTTTCACTAATGACTCCGTGTGATGCAATCAATCTCTTGGGTAATATGTGATTTGGTACAATTATGCCTTGTTCTAACTCTTTGAATCTCTCAGTTGTTATTGGTTAAATTGTTTGCAGTGTTTTGGTAGCCCGCAATGCGTTTATTTTGAATTTGTTTCACCCAAAGGTTTACATTCACTACACTAATTCCCATTAAGTCGTTGCCGCAACTATCTACAGAACTTGATCCCAGCCACTTAAGGAACTTACCTTTGCACTTGATTGTTTATGGGTAGGCCAAAAGGGAGCCATTTGTGTGTCAATTGCCTTGGAATTTGTGTAGATCTATTGATTAGACGACATCATACACCTCTTAGGGACATCCCTCTGGCACTGGAAAAGCACCAATCCAAAAAGGGAGGCATCTAATAGTGATAGGATTATGTGGCCTATAATTATTAAGTAGGTCTACTACTAGTGCAAAATTGCATGATAATCATCCACGGAGACACGTCTCCCAGGGTCGAGAACGTGTTCCCTATGTTTCTTGCGTCCTTGAGATGGGGGGACTCTAGGAGAAACGTTTCTCGGTGTTTCTCTTTGGTGGAACCTAAGCAAAGCGCAGGGAGAAACATTCCGCTCTGCTGCAAACCTCTTGGACGTCCCCCACGAAACTATGAACCTCCTAGACGCCCCCCTCCCCCCCCCACGAAACTTCGAACCTCCTGAACCTATTAGATTCTGATTTACATTGCATGATTGCACAATGATGAATGTAGTATTTACTAATTTGCATGGGATGAATTGTTATTGTTGGGATTTATATTTTTCATATTTTTTATATTTTTATAATTTTTATGACCTCGACGTCTCCTCGTCCCCCCTGAATTTCCCTATAGTTTAGGAGTGGTATGCACGCATCCCGAATGTGCATTTCCCTGCTCCCGCATCCACCCGTCCCAAAACCTTGGGGGAATATTGATGATAACAGGGCTAGAGAACCATTTCCTTACTTAGTGTTGCATACAAAATTATGGCTAAGCCACTGTCTATTAGGACTCATTTGATTACACATAAGGTAGTTGGACAAGCAAATAGGTTTGTGCAAAGATAGTTTATTCTTGACACTGTGATTTTAGCATGCAAGACTTTTCAATGGTTAGAGAACCCACCAGCAATACCTATTCCTGAAGATTGACTTTCAAAAGGCCCGTGATCAAGTAGATTGGACTTTCATCTCTAAAATGTTGACTTGTTTGTGATTTGGATCAAGGTGTGTAGCCATCATGAACACCCACTTAACTAATATGCCAACCTTAGTCTCAATTAATAACTTCCTGTCCCATAGAATTTTGTTGCATTGATATGGTCACCAAGAATAGTCCCCTAGCTCTGTATTTGTATGTTTTAACATTAGATGCATTAGTTACTAGCTAAAGGTTGCCCACATTCATAGGAAAATGAGGGGCATTCTTCTCTCGGTTGGTTCAAAGGTGGTTAACAACCATTTTGTAGATGATTCCTCCTTTCGATGAGCAGTAAGAAAACCTCAATTGATGGGGTAAATGCTCGTTTGGACATTATCTACTCTACATCGAGAATTGTGGTTAGTGACCACAAGACAGATTTTTGGTTGGTTGGGTTGGATTCTTCGCCAAACTAGATTCCTGTATCTTATCCATCCCAAGGTAAGTGTGAGATATTTGGGCATTCTTTTTTGGGGGGTTGTCGCTAGTGTTTGTAGGATTGGTGTTTTCAATGGCTACAAAGCAAGTTCCATGTTTGGCATCATAAGGACCTCCAATTTGTTGGGAAACTAACAACTGTTGGACATATTCTCCAAGCCTCACAAGTTTATTATGTCTCTTGCTAGTTTCTTAGAAAGGCTCAATTTAGGAGGCTAGAGTAGATTCTACGATCATACTATTGGTCCAAGTATGGCAGAGAGAGGGGCTTTCCTCTAGTTCCATGGGATCTGTGTACCATGCTTAAGGATGAGGGAGAGCTTGGACTAATTGATGTAGCCACACAGGGTAGAATCCTTGTTGAGGTGCATAGAGGGTTCCACTCCCTTATAGAGCTTGATTTTGCATAGGATGATGATTACACAACATGCAAGTTAGGTGCTAGGGGCTTTTATCTTTGAGATCTAATTTTATTCCCTTGCTTGTTTCATGTTTCAAGCTCATTCATTTTCAAAAGCATTTGACTTGGAAATCCATTACGAATTGGGTTTGATGGAATTGGGAGGGTAGGAAGGTTGCTTGGGATCCAGCAAGATGTCCAATTCGGATCTAATAACATTTTTGTGGACCTAACCACACCATTGTGGACAACCTACCTCATCAAACTCGTTGTGAGACATTGATCGCCATGGTCTCACTCTCGTAATCTTTTTGGTGGGCAACCACAAACACCATGACAACTCGCTCTAACACTATGTAGTTCAATAAGAGACTTGGCAACTTGGATGATCAATACTTAATGCAAGAGGACCTAAGTGATGATCATAGCTAGGTCCACATAAAGCATTATTAACCATTGAAAGCTCCATGAGTTTGAAGAAATTTTAGCTCCACGGATGTCGGGTATTGAAAGAACTTTTCGATTTAGTTGGATGGTTGATTCAATTAAGAGTGTTGGAGATCTCCAAATGTGGAATACAATATTTACCACCAGTTGTCATGAAGATGAACAATTTTAATACTTTAAGAGTATGTGTTAGTTCGTTACGTGACCTAACAATTAAAAAATCGAAGGAGAAGGGGCGTCGCTGTTAATAAAGTGTCCTCCATGGAGGAAATTGGTTTTTTCCATGGGAATGATTCAACTTGAGTTTATCCATCTGTACCTCACAAAAATATCGGAGCCATCCTTTCATCCAGGTGTTTATTTCCACCTTTAAAATTTCAGGATCACGTGGTGTAATGATTTGGTTATAGACACAGACGGAGAAAATTATGATCACATTGCAAGAGACCATTTGAAAATCACAAAGTGTACATTAATTCCATTGCAGACACTTCTTTCGGTTGGTTGTGCTCTTAGGATTTTACATCAAAACAAGTTACTCTCAAATCCTATGCAGCTTTGACTTCTTAGCATGAAACCACATGATTATGTCAACACGCTTGTACCGAGGAGGGCAAGTATTGGTTTAAATGAAGTAACATTTAATGAAGATAATGGAATGAAGGTTTCTTTGGATACATTACCATTGGATAAATGATTTGGAACCTTGTTATCAAAGGGACAATCTACAACGCTACAAGGACAAAGCGTTCTTAAGGGTGCAGCAATGTTATGGATACAAATACATAAGCCATAATAATATTAAAGTTTAATAATAAATAATAAAATAAATATAATAATTAATTAATTAGCATTTAAATTAAGAGTCAAAGGGTACATCTATTCAAATGTAAGGCACTAAAGGACCTATTTAATGGTCTCGAATTGTATTGTATATCGTCATTCAATTAATATACTATCAAACATTTATATAAATATATTGTCTTGTACAATTATATATCCAATATTCTAGCTTCCACAACATTGGCGCTACAAAGCCATGCAAAAAGGTATGATTAAACAGTTGTATCGATCTGTTCATAGTTTACATTCAATCTGACTTCTTGAAGTTAAGATTTGTGTTAAATAACTACTCTTAATTTTATATGACCCAGAAAATCCAACACCTTTTCAATGTGATGTGAATAAGGAAAGCAAGCCATAGCCCTGCTTATCTCACCCAAGCTTGTTGCATGTGTTTCTAAGTGGGGTGTTGATCCCTCACAAAGGCTTGTGTAGATTATGTTTAGCTTAAAGGGCCATATTCCAGGGGTAACCAATATCTATTACTCAAATAACACTTCGTAGTTTTCTACTATTTGGTGTTGGATGGATGACAATGAACTTCTATAGGCCAACTGAGACATCTGTGGAGATTTTAACATGGTATAATTGTTGGAGGATAAGGTAGTCCTCCTTCACCAGTGATACAAAAGGGTAAGTGTGGTAGAGCATGCGTTCAAGCCTAGGTCTATACAACCTGAATGTATACACTAGAAAGAACTACTCTGATCTATGGTTAACTTGGTCTAATTTTAGAAAATAAAGAAAGGCTCTTCAAGGGGCTTGACATAGCCATACTTTCCAACCAAATCATCTTCTCCTTCAACTACAAAGACTGTATCTCAGTGTAGGTTATGACAAAAGAAACCTTGTTGAACAACATGCAATAGTTTTTAAATATCATATGGGGATGCTACAAGTCATGCAATGCATGTCATTGTCCCATTTTCTTCTCAACGTCTCGCCTCAGTAGAGCCCTAATTGTCTTTACAACAAATGTCAAGTCTAGAACTTGTAATAAACATAAAATACATGTAATAATAATAATTATAATATTTGAAGGGCACATATCTAAAAGGCAGGTTCATTCACATATGCAACCATTCAAAGTATATCTGTACACAACATTACATACTATTGTACATAAACTCATTCATTCACTATCTCGCATATGAGCTATTGTTTGTTACATTGGTATCAGAGACAAACTTTGGCTGATATTGAGGGGTCACTCCCACCAGACCTTTAGTCAAATTTTGTTGCCCTTGACAACAGAGCTGTTGGCTTTTGACCAGAGACATTTTTTTAGAGTTTCTCTGATTTCCAATCTTTGACCACAAACAGGCCTTTGGGCCATTTGAATGTCAGAAATTATGTTGGAAAAAGAATATTCTGCTGCCAGATATTAATTTCAAGCTTTATAAAGCCAAGAGGAAAATTAGCAGGACTATACAGTAAAAGTTACAAAGCATAGTAAGCTAGAATAATATTGAGTAGGACCACCAACATAAAAGTTCTCCAGTGTTCCACGGGGACTCGCCCCCCTCGCTCCCCATGCGCCGAGGGCTTGGGGGCTCCTTCCGAAATGTTTCCCTCTGTCCCCAATTTGACGAAACTTGAGGAAACACAAGGGGGAGCTCGTCCCCCTATTTTGAAGCGCACACCAGTGAAGTGGGGGGCTCCTAGGCGCTCCAGTAGTAATGGTAATGTTAAATTCTTAAAGTAAAAGGATAGCATTTTCTAACCTTTTACTTCAATTTTTAACATTACCATTAATTGTTTCAGGATGTTTGAGAGTGGTTCCAACCTCATCAGAGTTCATATGCAAAAAATTGAATTTTAGATCCCATTCAAAATTCAACAGACTTAACAGTTTTTTAGGATTTCAGGATTGCAACGTTTCCACTGGATTTTATCATCTATGAGATTTAAGGGATTGTCATTTAATCAAGCACATCAACCTCTCTATGTACCTTGATGTTGGTGGTACTAATTGTCGAACTCCTCTATCATGACCTTAATCTAAATGTACCCTTTAGTCAAGCAAAATCACTTATTAAGCATGAATTTTTTTTCTAATTCTACTTTATTTTAATGCTTGGTTTATGAAGTTTCATCAAAATTGTAGGGTGTTTAGTAATGTCCTTTGAAGATCAACTTCAAGATTCAAGGTAGAGGTAAGGGTTAAAATCCTAAAGGAGGCGAGCATAGGCTGCTATTGATGAATAGGATCCCAATATAGGATTAATAGTTCACTCTTGTATAATTGTATGTTGGACTTGAAATCCTCAAATAATGTGATGCCCACTTGAATCATGAAGAAATAGGGTCCATTGGTCACATTTCCCCATTACAACATCTATGCCATGGATTCATGCAATGTTGTAGCGTGTTGAATCATTGAAGAATTAGACTAGATTTACACAAGATGAATTGTTCTTGTCGGGATTTATATTTTTTATATTTTTTTATAATTTTTATGACTTCGATGCCCCCCATCCTCCTTTATTTTCCCTAAAATTTGGGGGTGGTCTCCACACGTCCCCAACGTGTGTTTCCCCGCTCGCACGCTCCCGCATCCCGGAAACTTGGGGGAACATTAAAGTTTTCACTGTGAAGAAAGAGAGAAACTGATTTTATATCAAGACATATCAATTTGTCATACTCTGATAATTAAAAAGTGAAACATTTTTGTTTGTTGTCATTCTCCCCTTATATCTGTGGACAAATTAAAAATTAACAACAGTTGACAATTATAGTTGGAGAAGAATCAAAAGTTTCCTGAAAAGAAAGGTTAAAGAAACAAATAACATTGGAATTTCCATCGCATTGGCATAATTGCAATGGACAGAACCATCAGTGGCCTATACCAAAACCTTGCGCGGTCCTCTTTGGAAATTTTACCTATAACATAATCTGTTGCTCTGAGTAACTAACTCCACTGAGAGAGATTGAGGGCACAGGGAAACATGTTTCCACTGAGAGAAATTGAGGGCATGGGGCAACATGTTTCCACTGAGAGAGATTGAGGGCACAGGACAACATGTTACCCATTCCAGTTGAAATAGAGAAGTCATCAAATCATTTGGGTCATCCATCATGAAGCGGCTAGGGTGATAAGTTCACGTTAGTGGCATATTAGGAACCATCCAAGATTTACGAAATCCATACAGGAGTATCACGTGCAGCGCCCAATGATTCTGAAGGGGCGCAACATGCTAATGGTCACTGCCACCAATGCCATCAAGAATGCTATTACAGTTTTCATCAAATCTAAAACCTATTCCACTGTCCTCGCTTCAGTTTAGTCCACAACAAAGTTGAGAATCTTGGATACTACCAACAAAGCAGTCTAGAACCTCCAACATCCAAACATAATCGGTGTTTACCATATAGTTCACTAGCAGCGAACCCAGAAAGCAAGACAAGAAGAGTAAATCATATTTTCCATAAATAAAAAATATTCAGTAGCTGATGCAGCAACTTATGATTCAAATCCATCAGTTGTTGCATCAAATCATGAGAACTCTTTCTAGACAGCACTCCTACAATGTACCCTTGTATGTTAATCAAAATCAGCCTAGTCTTAATCTGGATACTGTTGAAGTTTGTAGCTTACAAAGGTATTTCGAGATAGGATGCTTCTTTTGGCAGCATCCCAAGAAAGTGTTGCTGCCAAAGGATCAAGTGATCGTGTGATGTAGAGAATGAAAACATTGAAGAGTAACTGCTCCAATTACTGATTGTGAAAACTTCCTATGACATATATATGTATTACCTCGATATTGTATCTTTGTTCTCCTATAGTCTATGATGATGTTATCAGTAGAATAACCTTCTCGATAAGGGGGAGTGTTGAAATATTGTAACTTCGAAGGATATTCTAAATGTATTTTGCTGATGTAACCCAAGGGAGATGTTATTATTCATCCGACGGGGTGTTACTACTGTATTTGGTCATCAGAGTCATGGGGTAAAGCCTCCAGTGTAAGTCGGGTCATTAGTACCCTAATGAAGAATATAATATATTGTTTTGAGTCTTCCTAGGTGAACTCGGCCCGGACAGTTTAGTGAAGCCGACTTGTTTTAGGTAAAAGTCAGTCGGCTCAATGTGTATAAATCAAAGAGCTGTGATTCTTATTTGGGCACAGACTCACTCACTTGAGTAGCGCATAGGAGAGAGAGAGAGAGACAGAACAAAAGGAGGAGAATACCTGTTTTTGGGGTTATATCTTATACATCTTATACAAAGGATGTTTTCGCTGGGTCTTCTTCCCCTTGAGGGTTTCCCAAGATAAATATTGTGTCTATCTTGTGATTGTGTTTCTTTCAATGATTCTGCATATGCTATTGCTGTGATTTTGAATTGAACACTAATGATATCTAGTCTAGCATATGAAATCTTAACAGACCTCCTCGGGTGTCTTCCCCCCCAAAGTTGTGTGGGGACACCTGTTTTGAATGTACACTGCAGTCCTGTATGCCTCGGCCCAAAGGAATAGTGGTATTCCTTGATCAAATAGAATGGGCTTGGTTGCTCCTACCATAGTCGTGTTCTTCTGCTCTGCAACTCCATTCTGTTGTGGGGTATGGGGCACAATGTGCTCCTTCTTGATCCCCTCTACCAAACAATACTCCATGAACTCATTGGAGGTGTACTCACCCCCGTTGCTTGTCCTCAACATCCAAATCTTCTTTCCTGTTTGGTTCTCCACGAGAGTCTTGAACTCCCAGAACCTCTCAAAGACCTCTGACTTGGCCTTCAAGAAATAGATCCAAGTCTTCTTGGAATAGTCACCAATGAAGGCTACGCAGTAACTGCAACAACTGAACGAATGGACACTCATAGGTTCGCATGCATCCGAATGCACCAAGTCCAAGGGCTCCTTAGACTTGTGTTCACTCTGTGGGAAAGGCTTCCTGATGTTCTTCCCCAAAGCACAACCCTTGCAGTGGTTATGCTTCTCCTCCTATACCTAAGGAACTCCAATGACAGCTTGTCTCAAGTGCCTCAGTGCTCCATGGTGTAAGTGTGCCATCATCCTATGCCACAACTCACCCTGACTACTGTTGCTGCTGACTAGATCCTTTGCAGGCTCAAAGTGTAGTCTATACACTTTCCCGCTCCTTCTGCCAATCATCCGATCCAAGCTCCTATCTGACCCTTTGGGCCTGATATATACTCTATGGTCTCGAAACTTCACCTCATATCCCTTGTCCTCCAGAGTCGAGACTGATATGAGGTTCTTGGTCAATCCTGGAACATATAACACATCAACAAAACTAAGGGGTTTGCCAGACTCCCTCTGAAATGAAACAGTGCCAACTCCCTGCACCTGACACCACGCATCATCACCCAGCTCAACGTGGATCCCTGTTCCACCCTCCTGCAAGTCTCTGAAGAATCTCTCATATCCAGTCGTGTGACTAGATGCTCCACTGTCGATGTACCATATGCTGCTCCCTGTGGTGCGCTGCTCCCTGTGGTGCTTGCCATGCAAGCTATCAAGCAAAACTCCTCATCAAAGTTTCTGTTGAACTCCTCCACCTCGGCAAATCCAGCCATCTCAGTGTTACTCTTCTTCTTCTTGTCTGGGCACTAGGAGGCAAAGTGTCCCTACTTGTGACAGATAAAACACTTGACCTTTGATACGTTAAGGTTCTTCTTACCGTCCTTCTTCCTCTTTACCTTCCCCTTGCTCTTCCTTGTAAGGGCTAGAGCCTCCTCATCCACAATTTGTGGGGCACTGTTGGATGAGCCTGATCCTTGACCCATGCAGGTCTCCCCCTACACAAAGTCATCCCACAATCTCAGCCAATCAAGGAGCTTCTCCCTAGACACAACACCTTTGACAAAGGTGTCCCATGGCTTAGAGAAGCCATTGAGGGCTATTTGAACTAGCTCCTCATCCTCAAGCTTAGAGCTAATAGCTCCAAGCTCATCCCTAATCTGTGTGAGTTTTGTGAGATACAGTACAACTTCTTCTCCCTTGGCCATCCCGGTACTGCGCATCCTCTCTTGCAGCACCATCTTTTGGTTCTCGTTCTTGCTTTGGTACAGACTCTTCAAAGCCGTCCACATCTCTGATGTGGTCTTCTTCCCGGAAAGGTGAGGGACTATATGGTCCTTCACTCCATCCATGATAATCAACATGGCTTTGAAATCAATCTTCTTCCAAGCTATCAGATCTGCCGAATCTGTGGGTGCAACTTTTGTGGAGTCAATGTGCTCCTTTGAATCACTGACATCCAGGATCCTTGTGATCCTTTCTTTCCATGTAGGAAAGTTTTGTGCCCCTTGAAGTCTATCCTCAATTCTCAACTGTACGGCCATACTGAAGTGTACCTGTCAAACCCTAGATCTGCAATCTAGGTTTGTGTCTTCAATAGATTTGCCCCTGATCTATCACTGCTGTTGCAAATCTCTCAACTTTAGCTCACCAAAGCTCTGATACCATGTAAATTTTCCTTTAATATTCAAACTAAGGCTAAACAATGTATTCAAAATTTCTATTGATAACCACACATGAATATCTTTTACAAGTATGCAACAGAATATAAAGTACTGAGAAATAAATCACAATATTGACACTATTATTTTGGGTATGGAAACCTCCGGAAAAACCCAAGATGGGAAAACGAGTGCAGCAGTCAGATATGGATTTTATTATAGAGAAAATATGGAACTTTTACAATCGCTGCAAATCACCCAAACCTAGCGAAGCAGTACCCGGCATATTCACTGGGCAACCCCAGCTAAAACCCAACACATCTCTGCTCGGTTGTATGGCCAACAGTACGGCCTCCCACACGTGCAGTACGGATCAGTACAGTTGTATGCTTGCTGTACGGAATCCATACAATCTGTACGACCATTGTACGGAATTCCGTACGATAGTACGACCTCCTCTACAGTTGCTTCCTACGTGGCCTTCTTCTTGCTTGGAAGCTCATTCACCCTGTCTGTTAGCTCCTTCGTCTTCTCAGCTAAATCTTCTGTATGAATTTCTCTCTTTGTCTGTATCTTGTCTTTGTCGGAATACAAGTGTGTGTATCCTCTCCACCAATTGACCTTTCCTTTATAGCTTTAGGTAAAACGAAATCCCTAATTTCACTTTCACTTAAAGTCAATAAATAATTAGATTACTTTAATTTATTTTCCAAAGTAAACTTAGGAAAAATGAATTAAATACAACTGGTGTCCTGATTTAAGTCTTCTGCATGCAAGGACACATGCAAGCAGGACGACCTTCCTTGTTGCTGCTATTTTAACAAAAAAGCAGTCCAGATCTAGTTGGGGACTTACATGGGAGAGCAATTTGCAGTATGCAATGGCAATTCAGTCATGGCAATGCATGCAATCCACCGAAGGCAAAGCACGTGGAAAAGAAAGAATAGGGAGAGGAATGCAAGGTTACCCTTGAGGAGATTCTATCCGGAAGGAAAAAGTAAATTTTTTGGGAGAGAAACAAAGTCTCAGCAGAAAGTTTGCATGGTGTCCTTGGAGGATCAAAACATGACCACTTTCAAAATTTCTCAGAGTTGGGGGAAGATCTCTTGTGCAATCATGCATGGGTTATCGAACGAAGGAGTAGAAGCCAATAGGAGGTTAAGGAAGTGCATGCGAAAAGAATGAAGTCCAAACAAGAAGAAGAGATTGTATGCAGGGAATCCTCAAAGAGAAAAAGAAAAGAAGAAGATCACCAGCATAAGCATAAAAGAGAAGCAAGAGAAGATGAAGTTGGTCATCAAAGGGTCTATGGTCAAGGAAAACAGAGATTATTACCAAAAGCAAGCTCTCATAAGGCGAATTAGTGGGAGACATATGATAGAGGACACACCAAAACCTTGATTAACAGCACAATGGAAGAAGCCCTTAGCATATACAACAAAATTCCAACTAGCAGCCCACAATTTCATTATCTTTGTATTCAAACCAAAGGAGGACAAGATTAGGATTGCTCGGAAGGTTTGGCATTACTACAATTACCAATTGGCTCTACATGATTGGGTGTTGCTTTTTTACCAATGAGGGAACCGATACCTATTTTTGTTAAGGTGTCATCTCTACCAATGGGATTCCGAAATTTGGGAAGAGGACATTCTAAAGTCCATTGAGAACAGCATTGGGACTTACACGGGCATTGACGACAAAATCAAGAACAAGGAACACATGACTATGGCCAAAATATGTGTCGAACTAGAAATAGAAGAAAATCTACCAAATCGTTTGAATATCCAAGTGGGTGCAAGTTCATATCAGTAAGCTTTGGACTGTATGAACATACTTATTAGGTGTAGCAAACACAAATGACAAGGTCACATTAAGAATGTGTGCCCGTAAGAAGAGGATGAAGACTTGCGAGAGTTGCACCTGAAAATGAACCATGTGGACTCTATCAGAGAGACCTTTAGAAAAGTTGAGGCCATGCAAAATCTCACCAATAAAACAAGGTGATACTGGAAAATGTAGGAAGAGATTCTTTTAAAAAAGGTGTGGAAGGCAAGTAATCATAGTCTGAGAAGAAGTTGAAGGAAGGTCAGCATTCAAGAAAGAGACAACAATTTACGGAGAGAGCTCGAGAAATAGCATCAAGAATCATCAAGCAACGAGAATTTCCAACATGTGACGTAGATAGCCCTATTTAGACAAAAACATGGAGCACATTTCATGAAATGGAAATGATATTTAGGAAGGATTAAATAGGATTTCCTGAAAGAAAATTTGGCAAGGTGAAGAAGGTTTGCAAATGAGTACTTTACATTTCAAGGGAGGAGGGAGAGCGCTTGCACCATCCTTATTCTATGCTAGAAAGAAGGAATTACACATGTCGACAGTTAGAACAAAGGAAAAAGAGGTATTGGAGGATAATCTAGAATCCAACCTATCTGTGAAACTCCGAATAAAGGGAAAGGAAACAATCTTGTCAGAAGATGGCTCTAGGAAGAAGGTCAAAAAGGATAATTCTTCATCCTTTGGGGAGAAAGACAACCCAATTTTACCCAAAATTTATTTTCTATATTCAGGGAATAATGCAAAAAAGGTAAATATTTTCACACAAGGAGATTTGGCTATTATCACATCCCATGCACAAAAGACAACTCTAGGTAGGAACTCATTTTTATGATAGGCAAAGGAACAAGCGATCATGTAAGTGTAGTCAGGTAAACAACAAACCATCAAAGGAGCCCTTGAAGTGTGTGAAGCTCTACAAAGGAGTAATAAATGAATAAACCCTCCCTAAATTTGCAAAGATTGGGATCTTCCCACAAAAAGAGATCCATTAAGAGATTAGTATTTTTACATAAACCTACCAATTGAATTTTTCAAGAGGTTGTGCTAGGGGATGATTCAATAATAAGTGCAATATATAAACTTTTTCCCAAAAGGCACTTCATTGCTATTGATGTTATGAGTCGATCGAGTGGCTTAGTAATGGGTTGGCATCCAAATTTTGGTTTCAAGCACTATCTAGTTTTGAATTTTGCATTGATCCAATCATTGCACTCAAATGAACCAAGCAGACACATCTCTATCGTGAACATCTATGGACTGAGTTGTAAGAGAAAGGATTATTAGAAAGACCTCCTTGGGCACCATGCCTTCTATAAACAAGATATAATTTGTGTAGGAGACTAAATCCCATACTTAAGCGAGGATAGATATGGGGATCTACTTCCAATCAAGATCCTTTAGCAAACTATTTCAAACGTTGCTTTGAGGAGAAGCACTTGGTGGATGTTTTGTCGTTAGATCTAGTGTTGGAATAATAAGTTGGGCCAAGAATCTATTGCCAAGAGATTAGAATGTTTCTTTGTTTCCAATGATTTACTATCAAAAATGGGAAGATATGGGACATGGGTCCGAGTGGGGGGAGGATCTAACCATTTCCCCATATAACTACAATTGGAAAATGAAAGGACAAAACCAACAACGCCCTTTAAATACAATCCCATTTGGACGGAATACAAGAAATTTTATAATTAGGTACATGAGTGATGTGTCTCTAACCAAAATAGAGGAGAAGATATGATGGCGCACTTTAAGCAAAATCTAGAAAATGTAAAAGAGAAGACGAAAGATTGGTCTTTTAAAAAGTTTTTGGATCTCAGGAGAGACTAAGGGATACTAAAGAATGCTTATTAGAGTGTCTTCTAGATATCAACAAAGGTGTGGACTTATTAAAGGAAGATTTAGCAGAAGTTAAAAGGCTAGAGAATCAAAGAGAAACATATTAGGGTGGGAGGAAGCAAAGTGGTGTCAAAAGAGCAAAGCCACAAATCTGACCAAGGGAGATAAGAAGATGAAGATTCTTCTTTGTTTTGCACAAATGATGAAAGTATGCATTACAGGCTGCTGAAGAGTGCGAATATTTCAAAGATATTAAAGGGGCATTGGTGGCACAGTACAAGGAAGTTTACAAGAAGCCCACAAGGGCAAATGATAGATGGATCCTTGCTTTGATATCCTAATTTGGTAGAATGGTCATGGAAGACTAGAACATAGGCCTTATGGCACCTATGGAGAACATATAGATACTCAAAGTACTCATCATTTCAAAAAAAATAGAGTGCTTAGACCTAACAAATGGACAATGGAATTTTTTCTAGGTTTCTACGACGTGATAAGCCCATACTAGGTAAGGGTGGTGGAAAAGTCCACAAGATAAGGAAAAGCTTGGGAACTTTCAATTCAACATGCAAAGCAAACAGTCCAAAGAAAGATACCCCAATGACCTTCAATGATTATTGACTCGTCTCCCTATACAATTTGAGTTTATAAGATAATCTCCAAAGACCGTGGCCAAAAGGATGTAGCATATTCTTTCTAGAGGCATGTCTTTGGAGCAATTTGATTTTCTTGAGGACAAGACCATAATGAATGCAATCGGCTTAGCAGAATATGCCTAACACTCAAATCAAAGACGCAACTCTACTAGCCTTTACTATTAAGATAGACCTCTCCAAGGCATACAATAGAGTCAAAGGGTTTTGCCAGAAAGATCATTTCAAAACTTTATATTAATGGAGACCCTCAACCAACTACCACTTGTCACTCTAGGAAATTATCCACCGTCTCAAATACTACTCTTAACTCCTCACTTTTTCATCCATCGCAACCTTAAGGCACTCCATCACTATATGTTCAAAACCACAACGTTTGCTTGTACCTGCCATACATAGAAACTATTAATTATAGATATGCATAAAAAGCAAATCTTCCCCAAAGAAAAAAAAAGTGGGAAAGACTGATCACAAAGGGAGGTAGCATTAGTGTATCTTCTGATAAAAGCAAAAAGCGGTGTCACTGGACTCAGTTTTTTTTACAAAGAGCATGAATCTATGAACATATTTATCATGCGAGCCCCCATACCTTAAGCTCATAGAAAAGGCAAACTGCTAAAACTAGTAGTTCTCTCTAACTCTGTTTAAAACTAACTCTGGAAGGAGCTCGGATCAATGCCAATGTCTTGATACCTATGCAACAAAACCAATCCGATGGAATCTCACTGGATCTTAACCCTCCAGAAGTGCAAATACAACTGGGTGTTAACAATGGAAACACAAGGGGACAACATCTTAACCTTGGTTATTTTAGAGCCCCACACATTTAAATATCTAATTTAAACTTTCTCATCATCAAATTAGTCTTTTATTAATTCTTAGGACTTTTTTCTTTTAAATTAATATTAAAACTTAGCATTTATGCATTTAGGCACTCTTTTTTCAAAATTATTTTAATATAACTAAGGCCCCCTAATCCTTATTAAAATTAATTTTTAATATTAAAATTAAATCAAAATTAAAAGTTGTAACTAAAATTAAAATTAACATTAATTTTAATTTTAATATTTTAATTACAATATAAATACTTTTATTAAAAAAATTATAAAATTTTCTTAATCGAACTATTTGAATTTTTCACATCTAAACTAGCAACCATAATCTCTTCACCAAATAAGCCCTAGTTTCCCCACACAAGCCGACCCTGTCTCATCGTTTTATCCCCACATCTCCTGTATTAATGTCTTGGTTCTCATACTCTCCACATTTGACATTGCGTCCTAATGATGATTCCTGATATGGATTCGAAACGTCGACCTAGTCAACTGGAAACTGGGGTTTCTCCGACATCTTCTGAAACTAACCACCACAGAAATCTGGCAACAAAAACATCCCTTTGTCGGGTATCAAGAACCACTTAATCTTCGTAATCTAAAGCTTTGAAAGTTGATCCATGGGAACCTGCCATGTATCAAAGCCTAAAGGTGCCTATCCACTAAGCAATGAAGTCAATTGCATGGCACCTCCACTACTCAACTTGAATGACAACCATGCCTACCCATCTGCAACCGCAACTTGAAACCCATCCAACAAGTATGCTCCTCCCACTGGAAAATGAAATGAAGTCAACAAATGGCAAAGAGCTACCTAGTCAAATGCTAATGTGAAAACTTTTGCCAAGTGCAAAGATACCCACCAATGATACTAATGGGCTCTAAGGTACAAGCACAACCCATCAATGTAAAAAATGATCTAAAGTTGAACACCAATGAAGCTCATCTGATCAAGACACAATGCTGCTCAATCTTAACAAATGCGATCCGATCATGAATGAGGATAACAATCATCAAGGCACTCATGATTTAGCAATTTGGACTCAAAGCAACTATATTCGCTAACAATTTGAGGAAACAACAAAAAATGAAGGACCTCGGACTACTCACATGTGCAAGGCAAATTATTATGCTTATGGACAAAAGGAACTAATCTAAGGCTAAAATAAAACAGAAACACATGACAAGTGAGCAATTTAAAAATGTAAACAGCAGGCTGAAAATCATAAATCAGCAGTAAATGGCAAATGAAGGATGCTAACTACCAATTTGAACCCACCACTTGCTACTTCTTTTTTTCTTTTTTTTTTGTTTCCTTGCTTTAAGGAGCCCAAATGCTCATATTTTGGAAGTTGGTCAAAGTTGCCATGATCAACTCACCATACTCAAACGATCGATGTAACCATGCAACCAGGTGATCGATCATGCGGGAAAAGTGAACATAGCCAACCCTTTGATGCAGCCAATCATTAAGTCTCTTAAGATAGAAAGATGCATCCATGTGCTTGTTGGTCAAGCAACCAAGTAAGTTGTCGATGGAAACATGGAATATTGTCCCTCGTCAGTGATCAAATATAAAGTGGATGAGCAAAAAATCTTCAAATCTGCCTCCTAAAACACCTCCATCATTCTCAACTCAACTGGATCATCAGCAACCCTGATATCCAAACAATCATCCATCGGTGGATCTTGATGGAGAACAAAATCTGCATGTGGGATTATCGGCAAACTATGAGGAAGATCATCTCCTAGTTGAACCAAAAGTTTCTCCCCCTGCTGCAATGGTAGTTGATCAAACTGTTATTGGATCATTGTAGGAATATGCAAGGATAAACCCTCCAACAGTTTCAATTCTGCATGGCTAATTTGTTGCTCTTCTCTTTGTAATTTATTATCATTACTGGAAGGAAACAACAAACCCACTTGTAAACTCAGCTTTTCATCTTTATCTTCATGGAATTTTGCTTATGGCTCAAGTGGCACAACTACCAGTTCATGATCATCCAAGTATGAGTCATCTAAAATCTAGTCATTGTTGGGAGGCTCATCACATGCAAAGCTTCCACTATTTTGTTCTTTCTCACCAACGAGGAATTCCTGCACTCTTAGGGCAATGCAAAAGGCTTACCTTAAACTTGTTGCGTTCTCACTCCATAAGAGGGAACAAAACTCTAAATCAAAAGCAAAGACATAATATGAAGGCTATAATAAAAACAGAAGCAGTATGTGAAATATTATAGCTTGCAAATGGACAGCTTGACAAAGAAACAAGAAGAAACGGAGGTCAAGTTGAGTGATCAAATCATTAAATTTAAAAAATTTGCCAGAGACATTGACTTGCACTTCACTATCATTTTTGGCTAGGTACACAGATCTCAATGGGCTACAGGGCAACCTTGGACTACCAGTGACTGTCAAAGAATTTCCTGAAGAGGAGAAAGCAGTCCTACAAAATGACCAACTCATAATTGAGCAGCAACATCCATTCACCATTGACATAAAGCAAGAGGATGTTATAATGGAGGAAGCCCATATTGGGAACTAGTTCAATCCATAATGCTTGTTTTTAATGGTTTATGCTTGTGTTTTTCTTCTCGGTCAATATGTCAGACAATAGAGCTTTAGGAATGATGGGATAAATTAGGGAGTCAAAGAATTTCCTGAAGAGGAAAATGCAATCCTACAAAATGACCAACTCATAATTGAGCAGCAACATACATTCACCATTGACACGGAGTAAGAGGATCTCAAGAGGCCTCTAGAAACTTTTTGTTGAAAGGCCCAGCTCCACAGATCCTGCTGCAATTTTGTAATTTTTGGACTGTTATGAACTGTTCTCGACTGTTTGGACCTTGCGCAGCCTCCTTTAAATAGAAATTGATATCCATTTCAGTTTTCAAAAAAATGTAATGATGAATCCTACACTAAGGGGCATGACCCATCAACCACGGTGACTAGTCAATGCATATAAGTTTACCATCACTTGGCATTGTAATCATCTACTCATCAATCTAGCTCATATTCATTTTATTCAAATATATATTTATTATCCTCTATGGATTCAAACTATTGTCCTTCTTATGTTGGATATTCCTCAGTAAATGAACTATTGATCATTTCAGACACTCATGAGCATGTGTACCCCAACCAGTGTATGCCCACAAATACAATCACTGACCTTGGGAGCAGCAGCTTTTAGAGAAAGTGGCAGCCTTGACAAGATTGAGTGAAGAAAAAGTATCAGTGCAGAAGAGAATATAGAAATGGCTAGATACACCTGAACACACACATAGAAAAATAGTTGAACTGTTGAAGTTTGAACTTAAGGTTGAATATGAAAATAAGGCTCCTGTTAGCGCCATATCTGGGCTAACTGATTAGTAGGGGATATGGACATTAAAAGGAGGAATGAGGTTAAAATTTTCCATATCATCTGACCCTTAAAGATTGTTGATGAAGGTCTGCAAGTGTTTGAAGGGACATTTCTAGATTCGTAATGCCAAAATACCTAAGAAATCCTGATTTTTTACGTTAAAAATGTATTCAAAGGAATAAATCCACCCTTAGTTGAATAATGACAGCAAATGAACGGCCTGAATCTGCAGCGAACAAATCAACAGCTAAAATTCATTTTCGCCCAAGGAAAGTCGAGAGCGGAAGTGCAAAAGAGGTTAAAAACTTGGTTATAAAAGTGGTAAGCCCGACTTCTGCTTTCTGCAGTCCAGATCCGACGGCTCAAACCGTTTCCGCATAGATCAACAGTGTGGAAAGGCACAAGAGGGCGAAAGCAGAAAGCGGCAAACCCAAAGTTTCCAGATATAAAAAGTTGATCTTCCGCCTTCTGCGATCCGCCAGATCCAACGGTCAGGAAAGCTCCCGCGGAGATCAACGGCGGTGCGGAAAGACACGTGAGGGCGGAAATCAGGAATCGGTAAACTTAAGTATTTGGGCATGAGAAAATTGAAAGTCTGAGTTCCGCTTTCTGCTTTCCGAAAAAGCACGGAGGCGAAAAGGCGAAAGCGGAAAGCTGGGAGGGGAAAAATCAAAGTCGAACTTCGTAGAAAGTTCAAATCCTGATTTTTGCCTTCCGTGATCCGCAAGATCTACGGTTCAGACCGTTTCCACATAGATCGACGGTGCGGGAAGGCACAGGAGCGCGGAAGTCGGAAAACGGCTAACCCAAAGTTTCTGGATATAAAAAGTTGATCTTCTGCCTTCCGCGATCCGCCAGATCCAACGATCAAGAAAGCTCCCACGCAGATCAACGATGCAAAAAGACACAGGAGGGCAGAAATCGGAAATTGGGAAACTTAAATATTTGGGCGTGAGAAAATTGAAAGTACGAGTTCCGCTTTTCGCTTTTCAGAAAAGTGCGGAGGCGGAAAGGCAGAAGCGGAAAGGGAAAGTTAGAAGCCGTTTTTTGTTTCCCGCCAGCACCAGATCGACGGTCCACGATGAATCTCAGGTAAAGATCAACGGTCCAGAGACGTCTTCGCTGGTAAAGATGCGGGCATGGACGAAGTTGTTGCGAATTGCCCAAAGGAGCTCAAAAACGCCATTATCAGTAGGCGAGCCTGAGTCCTGGCTGTCCAAATTCTCCAATTGATCTATCACGCGTGTTCCCGCGTGCTTGTTTGTTTGTTTTCTAATCATGGCGGATCTGCCTAATCATCATTTTGTTAAAATCCAGCATCATTGTTGTAAATGTTTTTGGCTCTGTTTCGAGGTTGGTCTCGAGAGCCTAGGAAGCTATATATATGCCCTTGATAGAGGAAGACAGGGTTGGAACCCGTGAGAATATTATGTTGTGCTTTGTGTGATTTATTAGTAATAAAATTGCAGAGCCGAACGTTGGTTTGTTGTTGCAGAGATTCATGTGCATTTCATAATTACAGTCTGTTATTTCTTTCTCTCTGTGTATGTCTTCTTGTTTAACTTGCCATTATGTCCTCCTTCAGATCTAGAATGGGTGTATAATAGCTCTGGTTATTGTTATAGGTTTTCACCAAGCTTTTTCATCCAAAATTGATGCAGAATTCATCTCTTCGGTGCTTTGTGTTGATGGACTATCATCTTTCTTCTTTTATCACCAAACCAAAAGCGTTTTGACTGTAACCGAGTGCTATCTTGCCTCTGTGGCTCTTTGCCTGCAAACTGTTCTGTAATTCATTTACATTTGTGACTCCATAGCCCAATTTATGCTTGCCTTGTTTCAACCACAAACTCAATCTAAACTTTGTTTTATTTTGATATCTGGCCTTATCACAAAACTATGAGAGATCCCTCTCTAAAAAGGAAGAAGCCAACTCCCTTTCTTAAAGTGGCTCTGTTGTTACCTTGGAATTCACTCTCCACAACCTTGGGTGCAATTATGAGCGCTAACAGCTCCTTTAATTTCCCAACTTTCAACACAACAGAAGCACCTACAACATACATTAATAGACGGAGATCAGATTATTAAGCACTTACAAGAGTCATTGAGACAAAAGAAATATTCCCCTCTACCACCTCTCATCCTAACAGCACAGGTGATTGTCAGCGTAGGAAGAGGAAGACCCCAGAACAGCCTGCTCCCTTTGCCAATGCATAACTTACACGTCGATGCAAGAAGTTACAGATGAACAATCAGGTTTATGAAAGAAGTTGTGCTAATAGAGACCTTATACAAGACCCTGAATCAACCCATGGGGGCCTTTTGTCTTGCGGGGCTTTCTTCTGAACCCAATTTCCCTTAGGAGGAAAACTGTTCTGACTAGTTTGAGCCCTTTCCATGTTTATTACCCGATTTTGCATCTTTTTTAGTTGATTTGCATAATCGGCTTATAAGGCCTCCATCTTATCATTCATTTCCTTGATTTTCTTATCATAAGTCTCCTGCATATGGTTTGTGGAATCCTTAGCTCTAATCTCTTGTTGCTTAGGAGGAATAAGAGCCCTTGTGTAACCAGGAATGTTTGACTCACCATAAGATTGCATATTCTTGACAATTTTAACGGCCATTTCTTGGGCTATCAATAGAGTGGTAGGGTCTTTATCTCTAAGTTGATATTGCATTTCTCCACTAAGAGCTTCAATATAGTAGAGTAAGATGGATTGAGCAGTAGGCTTGTAGTCAGTATGGATGGCATTCGTCAGATCTGTGAATTTCTTGTTGAGTTCATCCATTGTTTCATTCTAGTTTCTTTTGATGTTGGTCAAAGCAGCTAACTGATGTCGAGGCTCTTTCTTTTCACCAAACTTGTTGGTGAATGCAGTTTTGAAAGTTGCAAGAGTTGCGAAGGAGTTGTCTAGCAAGTTGTTGAATTAGTCACCAACATCTCCGTCCAAGGAAAGAGCAAAGAGTTTCATATACACATCTTCGTGTCTATGTGTGGGATCACTGATATAAGCGCTAATACATCTGGAGAAGTTTTTTAGATGAAGATTTGCATTGATGGCATCAGTGCCAATGAACATGGGCAGTTTGTCTACAGCTTTATCTGGTAGATCGTGAGGTTGACCTGTTATCTGAGTGATGTTAAGGGGACTGAAGTATTCACCCATTATATCAGACAAACAATTATTATTTTCAATGAAAAGACTATGGATGTCCGAAATAGACTCAGATCCAATATTCTCAAGTATTCTACGAGAAGCTAACCTATTTAGCCTCCTCCTATAAACCTGTTCAAGTTCACAGATGAAATTAAGTAGGCATATAGAGTTTCTTCTTGTTGAATACCTTGGTGTGATTATTGACAGTGGAGTCGCCAGATGGATTTAAGTCTAAAATCAGAGGTTTGTTTGAACTAAAAATCTATCAAAAGACAAGGTAAAAAAACTAAAAAAAAACTAAGGAAAAAGTCGTCCAAGAACAAAAGATTTGTCCCCGGCAACGACACCAAAAATGTTGCCCGCCGATGTGCACACCGTCAGTCGTAAATCTTTCGAATGCCTGTCTCCCGGCAGAAGGGAGAGGTGCGGCCTTGGGGGCAAGCAAAAAGTCAGGTGTTGTCACCTGATCTCGACTCCTCCATTTAGGCAAAATTCCCAACGAAAGCCAAGGGGGGTAGTCCCTATGGAAAGTTACTAAGGTTATTAAAATTATCCTATTAGTTGATGGTTTGTTTATTAAGTTTTTGGGAGTTTTAAAGTGGGGTTTCAAGATATAACTATAACAATAGTTTAAAAGAGTCATTTTAACAACATGAATTAAAAATCATTGTAAAATATATAAAAGATGTACGATACTTGATATTGATAATAAGCAAATGAAAGTGCAAGGACCAGTGCCTTACGGAGTCAATACAGTGAGAAAAATGATAATTGCTGAAAAAAGGGAAATGTTGTGCAAGTGTATATTGGTAAATTTTAAATTATTAGATTGTGAATCTTGGTTAGGGAAAGAAGGGAAACTCTCGAGATACCGTAAAGGTACAGAGAGGAATGTCCAGAATTTAGGCTTTGGTGGCTTCATACAAGGACATGTTGGCTGCAAAAGTCCCAAGAGCGTGTTCAACACTACACCAACCAGGGATGTAGCCTAATGGTGCCCCCAAGATCTAAGTACAGTGGTTCCAGCTTCCCCAGGCAAAATTTGCCCACACAAAGTCTAATCGAGAAGCGCTGAATTATAGCTTATCTTTCGGGTAGATAATTTTATTAGGTGACAGATTAAGTTAAATGAGAAATGTTAAAAAGTGCTTCCACTATTTTTGAGTATCCCGTAGCGGTAGCGAAATAGGTTTATTCCAATTTTGAACAAGTAACCATTGACTCTCCAACAGAGAGCGCTCTTGACTTGATTTTCAACGAAGTTCAAGAGACTTTGGATTCCTTTTATTAAACAAGTTAAAATATGAAAAATAAAACCATACTAATGAAAAAATATATGATGACCAAACTTATGCGTCATTTTTCTGATCAATCTCCACTAATCGACAAAGCCTTTGGGTGGAGGTGACAGCATAATTCGTGGTGACGAAGAGTGGTTTTATTTCTTAACAATATGATAAACAAAACTAATCTAAAATGAAAAATTAAACCTTTCCGATAGAGAGTGCTCTTGACCCACTTTTCAGTGAGGTTCAAGAGACTTTAGGTTCTTTCTTTTTTTCTTTTAACAAAAAGTAAAAGTGCTGAAATAAAACTATACTAAAGACTTTTCCTTTTTTATGAAAGTAAAATGACTAATCTATTCTAAACAATTTACTATGCATACAAAAAGTAAAGAAATAAAATCTAAAAACAAGGGACGATACAGGCTTCCCCCAAATGGGGGAAGTGGGGTGTGGGGGCCTTTGTCCCACTTGCTCTTTATTAAACTTTTTACAATGCTTTGAAAGAAAGAGTGCCCTTTGATCCTTGAAAAAAGGGTCAAAAGGGCCCTAAAAATGTCGGGAAAGCAAGGGAATGAAGAAGGGGGAAGGAAAAATCGAATATGGATGCTCCGGATGGCCCAAAACTCAAAAATTTGGCAGCATATTCTTCTCTTTTTTCATATACCTGTTAAAAACCAGAAAGCTTTCAATGCCAAATCAGTGGGCTAGATGCAAAAATAAACTAATAATCTACACCTTCAACACTTGGGAAAATTTTGCAAAGTCTAACCTCAAAGTGCTAAAGCGAATGGAAACTAGATCTAAGCCTTAAGATGCAAAATTTCAGCCATTTCTTAGATCTTTAAATGAAGCAAGTAAAATGAAGAACGAT
The DNA here is from genome assembly GCA_001517045.1 of Pseudotsuga menziesii. Taxonomy (NCBI): domain Eukaryota; kingdom Viridiplantae; phylum Streptophyta; class Pinopsida; order Pinales; family Pinaceae; genus Pseudotsuga; species Pseudotsuga menziesii. The sequence goes on from LPNX010080246.1 coordinate 216,679, forward strand.
AAATCTTTTCATAATCAAATTTTAACTTGCAAACAAAACAAACAAAAATTTAAAAAAAAAAAAGATTGAGGTTGAGTGTTTTTGTCCTTTTTTCGTTGAGAAGGAAGAGGAAGAACTCAAGCTTTAAGCTTTGAACAAGGTTGAGGAGGAGGGCACCTGCATGGAAAACAAGTTAGATCCAAAGTGAAGCGGTGAAAAAGACAAGATGCAACCAAGCTCCAATCTTACTCCACCTTCGGTGATCTGTAAAGCTACACAGGAAGAGAGGGTTCATAAACCCTAGCGCAAGCATCAAGGAGAGGTTAAGGGGGCGCAACCCTAACTGACTGAAGCTCCGACAGTTGATTTGGAGTTGAACTGAAGCCTGGTAGATGTGATTAGGGTGAGGTGGCCTCCACCTAGGCAAGGCACCCACCCTACTCACCTTGGAAACATCACCAACCAATAAAAACGTGCCAAAGAACGAAAAACGTCCATGCATAGAGAGAGGCGCAAATCCCAAGGTGAAGTTCACTGTAGCACTCCGATACTAACACAGATCAGTTAGGACTTGATTGGAATCTTCCCAAATGCTTTTTGTCGAGCAAATTAGCCCTTTACTTTATTCAATTTGGTTTATTTTTTAGAGTTTTTTATTTATCTCCATTTAATAAAATAATGATTATTTTAATTAAATATTCCTCATTTATTGATTTTGAGGAAATATTCAATTAAGTAAAAAATAATCATCTGAAACTTAGGATAAGTGTGTCTAGGGGTTAAATAAGTGTTTTGGCATAGAAAATAAGTCTTTATTTGCCAAAATCCACCTTGAGACCACTTAATTATTACATTTTGAAAATTTTCAATTAAACCATAGGAAAAATGGTTTAATTAACTGAAAAAATTTAATTATTTTTCCATAGTCAAAAATAAAAATAAAAAAATTCCGACAACGTCCAGTGAAAAAAAAATTCTGACATTTTTTAACACATCACGGAACATAGGAAATGACCATAGAACATACCAATAGTGTCTAGTAGGTTCAGATTTTAATGTTGGACTCTAATAACCCCCCAAGGCCTAACCGCCAAATTTGGGCATTCTAGCTTTGGAGGTAGCAGGAGAAAAACTCAACGATTATAACTCGGTTAGAGACAAAGAAATAATTGACAAGGGAAAAACCTCCTTGGAATACCCTATTTGATTGTCAAGTCTAAGTAGACCGAGCCACTCAAGACCCCCCTACTAGCACACTTTATTACAACCCCATCGGGCATGGTCATTTCGACAAAAAATAAAAAAGGCTAGCCGAAACTGGCTAACTCTGGAACACACTGAACTTCTAAACTCTGGAAATGAACATGCATCATGTTCAATAATTGGCCGCTCAATGGGAGGTTCAACTATTTTACAAAATAGTTGGTAACAGATGGATCAGTGGCTAAGGTTGGTGATGGTGCAGGTGTGTATATTATTTCTCCCATCGAGGATTTTGAAGGTTTGTCTTATAAGTAAACTTTTGAATCTACTAACAATGTGGCAGAGTATGAAGATTTACAGTTAGGGATGCATGCTCTTAAAGATATGGTAGCCAAAAGGATACAAGTAATGGGGGACTCAGAGCTAGTAATAAATTAGGTAAATGACAGCTACCAAACCAGACATCCCAGAATGAGGACTTATAGAAATGAAGTGTGGGATATGTTTGGTAATTATTTTATCGAGCATACAATCATAGTAGTTCCCAGATCTGAAAACACAGTGGCTGACTCCTTAGCTTTTGCTGCATGAAAATTCAAAACTCCCAATACTGGCCAAAGGAAGTATAAGGTTGACATTGTAAACAGACCCTCCATACCAGACAATTCCAAATACTGGTAGGTATTTGAAGATGATATGCAGATTAAGAGATTTTTGGAGTTATCTGGTGAATTTATAAATACTCAAGTAGAGACTGAAAAGGATAACTATGAAAACTTCCAAGATGTTGAATGATGTGAAGAGGAAAGTGTTGAAGGTAGAAAGTTAAAGAATAAATATATCCCCAGAGGCCTAATTCCCTTAGAGAAACTGTGTGATCAAAATGGTGTTGCTAGAGATCCAAAAATGAAGCCTGTTGATGATGTTGTTGAAGACAAGAATATAGGAACTGAAGAAAATCCAAGGATTATCAAACTGTCAAAAAACCTACCTGTAAAAGAAAAGGAAGAATATATCAATCTGATGAAAAGGTACATTGATTTCTTTGCTTGGAGTTATGATGACCTCAAAGAGTATGATACCTCTATCATACAACATACCATCCCAATAAGACCTGGGGAAAAACCTTTTAGACAAAAACTCAGAAGAATAAATCCAATGCTACTGCCAGTCATTGAAAAAGAGATCAAAAAATTGTTTGATGCTAAGATTAAAGTGACTTTGAGGTTTTCAAATTGGGTGACAAATCTAGTGCCTGTAAGGAAAAAGAATGGTGAAGTCGGGCTTTGAATAGATTTCAGGAATTTCAACAAAGTCTCCTTGAAAGATAACTACCCTTTGCCAAAGATGGAACATATTCTGCAGAAAGTGGCCGGGTCTGAAAGGATCTCAACTCTGGATGGTTTCTCAAGGTACAATCAGGTCAAAGTCTTGCCTGAAGATTAAGAGAAGACTGCCTTCACTACACCATGGGGTACGTTTATGCATGCAAAAATGCCTTTTGGTTTAATAAATGCAGGGGCCACTTTCCAACGTGCCATGGGCATTGACTTTGCAGAGGAGAAGGACAAATTTGTTGTTGTTTACATGGACGACATCACCGTGTACTCAAGGTCTGAAAAGGAACACATTAAGCATTTGGAAAAAGTCTTTCTAAAATGCAGAAGGTATGGCATATCGTTGAACCCCAGAAAGTCAAATTTTGCATTAGAGGAAGAAAAGCTGTTAGGGCACATTATTTCAAGAGATAATATAAAGATTGATCCACAGAGAATCAATGATATCCTAAAGGTTGAAGAACCAAGAAGCAAAAAAGAAGTGCAATCCTTCATTGGACAGGTAAATTTTCTAAGAAGGTTCATCCCCAGGTTTGTTGACATACTAATGAATATCACTAACACGCTGAAAAATGATCATGAGATAAAATGGACAACAGATGCAAGGAGATCTTTTAGGGAGATTAAACAAGCTATCACAGAAGTCCCAGTTCTAGTAAGTCCAGATTTCGGCAAAGATTTTTTAAACTTTTCTTATGCTTCTAATCACACTATTGCTGGAGTGTTGTTACAGAAAAATGGTCAAAATGCTAAGCAGCCTATAACCTTTTTTAGCAAAGTGTTAAGAGATGGGGAGTTGAAGTATGACATCATGGAGAAACAAGCATATGCTCTAATCAAATCTCTAAAAAATTTCAGGGTTTATGTGCTTCATTCACATATTATTGCTTATGTTCCTAGCAACGTGGTGAAAAGCATTCTCACCCAAAGGGAAAAAGAGAAAAATGAATTATTGTGTTGTTAGAGTAAGACATTGAGATCAAGCCCACCAAACTTATAAAAGGACAAGGACTTGCAAAAATGATGACAAGCTCAAATTGTGAAGCCTTGCAGCTCAATTTTCTAACCAGTCATCCAAATCAACCTGATACACGGGTGCAAGTAATGCCTGACTTCTCTATATCTCCTTGGTATTCTGACATTATATATGTGCTGCAAAATTTGCAGGCTCCTGCAGGACTAAGCAAAAGAAGAGCAAGATCAATAAAGTTGAAATCTGCCAAGTTCTGTATTCTGAATGAATACCTTTATTGGAAGGATCTTGGTGGTGTCCTTCTCAATTGCCTCTTCCAAAATGAAGCTAAGCAAACCATGAAAGAATTTCACAAAGGAGATTGTGGGGGACATCAATCATGGAAAGTGACAATAAACAAGATTCTGAGAGCTGGTTTCTACTAGCCCTCAATGTTTGCAGATGTCTACAAAAGAGATCACTACATGTCACCAATGCCAGATCTTTGATGGTAAGAGAAAGGTGGTCTCACTCCCTCTAAATCCAATATCAGTAGAGGCACCTTTTCAGCAGTGGGGACTGGATTTTATTGGGGAAATAAATACAAACTCTTCAGGACAGCATAGATAGATCCTGACAACAACATACTATTTTACAAAGTGGATTGAAGCAATACCTACCAAGAGGGATACAGAGACAGTAATTATGGATTTCCTGGAAGAGAATATCTTGGCTAGATTTGGCTGGCCCAAAAGGACTGTGACAAACAATGCTCCTGCTTTTAAATCTAAGAAAATGATAATTTTTTGTCACAAATATCATATCAGCCTAAATCATTCCACTGCATACTACCCACAAGGCAATGGACTGGCAGAATCCTCTAACAAAAGTCTGGTGAGGATAATCAAAAAAATACTGGAAGGTAACAAAAGGGCTTGGCATACCACGCTGAAATATGCTTTGTGGGCTAACAGGATCAGCACTAAGAGGGCAATTGGAATGTCCCCATTCCAGTTAGTATATAGAGCTGAGGTGGTTTTTCCAGCATCTTTGGGAGTGCCAGTCATGAAGTTATTGCAAGATCGACGAGATGAACCAAATCATACGTATAGAAGGATCAATCAGATCATAGAATTGAATGAAGTGAGAGATAAAGCCTATGATAAAGTACAAATACATCAAGAAAAGATGAAGAACACTTTTGACAGGAAAGTAAAGGATGAACAGTTCCTGATTGATGATTTGGTTCTGAAATGGGATGCACCTCATGAAAAAAAGGGGAAACATGGGAAGTTTGATCATATGTGGGTGGGTTTTTATATCATTGCAGCATATAGAGGTGATAATGCCTTCATCCTACAACATCAAGACGGATCTCTGCTGAATGGAGGTCCAGTTAATGGAAGATTTCTCAAGCATTATCTATCCTGAAAGAGGACGTAATTTTTGTATCATAGTTGTACATATTTATTTATTTTCCAAATAGTACAAATGGTGAACTAACAGATTTGAAGCCCGAAGAGAAGGCCCTAAGATCTGGAAGGGTAGCCATGTTTCCTATTTTCCTGTGCTTTTACTTACAGAGATTAAACAAAAAAATAAAAAATAAGAAGTCTGGGAATTTCAGAAAAAGTTGGGAGCCGCCCGATGGATTTGGCACCTGGTCTATGGGGTTCTTTGCTACCTCGCAAGGAGGATAGCATCCCAAGTTGGAGCCAGTTGTTAGCGCCATTTCTGGGCTAACTGATTAGTAGGGGATATGGCCATTAAAAGGAGGAATGAGGTTAAAAAATTTCGTATCATCTGACCCTTAAAGATTGTTGATGAAGGTCTACAAGTGTTTGAAGGGACATTTCTAGATTCGTAATGCCAAAATACCTAAGAAATCCTGATTTTTTACCTTAAAAATGTATTCAAAGGAATAAATCCACCCTTAGTTGAATAATGACAACAAATGAATGGCCTGAATCTGCAGCGAACAAAATCAACAGCTAAAATTCATTTTCGCCAAAGGAAAGTCGAGAGCGGAAGTGCGAAAGAGGTTATAAAAGTGGCAAGCCCGACTTCCGCTTTCTGCAGTCCAGATCCGACGGCTCAAACCGTTTCCGCATAGATCAACAGTGTGGAAAGGCACAAGAGGGCAAAAGCGGAAAGCGACAAACCCAAAGTTTCCAGAGATAAAAATTTGATCTTCCGCCTTCCGCGATCCGCCAGATCCAAATGGTCAAGAAAGCTCCCACGCAGATCAACGGTGTGGAAAGACACAGGAGGGCGGAAATCGAAAATCGTGAAGCTTAAGTATTTGAGTGTGAGAAAATTGAAAGACCGAGTTTCACTTTCCGCTTTCCGGAAAAGTGCGGAGGCGAAAGCGGAAAGCCGGGAGCGGAAAAATCAAAGTCAAACTTCGTAGAAAGTTCAAATCCCGATTTCCGCCTTCTGTGATCTGCAAGATCTACAGTTCAGACCATTTCCGTGCAGATCAACGGTGCGGGAAGGCACAGGAGGGCGGAAATTGGAAAGCGGCAAACCCAAAGTTTTCGGATATAAAAGTTGATCTTTCGCCTTACGCGATCCACCAAATTCAATGGTTAGGAAAGCTCCCGCATAGATCAACGGTGCGGAAAGACAAGGGAGGGCGGAAATCGGAAATCGAGAAACATAAGTATTTGGGAGTGAAAAAATTGAAAGTCCGAGTTCCGCTTTCCGCTTTCCGGAAAAGTGTGGAGGCGAAAGCGGAAAAATAAAAGTCAAACTTCGTAGAAAGTTCAAATCCCGATTTTCGCGTTCCGCAATCAGCAAGATCTATGGTTCAGATTGTTTCCGCAAAGATCAATGGTGCAGAACTAAAAGGCGGAAGGGGAAAGTCGGGGACGAAAAAGTCAGAATTCACTTCCAAGAAAGTTTGAAGTACCGATTTCCGTTTTCTGGGAAAATGCAGAGGCGAAAAAGTGGAAGCGAAAAGCCGAGAGCGGAAAAATCAAAGTCAAACTTCGTAGAAGTTCAAATCCCGATTCCCGCCTTCCGCGATCCACAAGATTCGACGGCCAGGAGTGCCTCCGTTGAAGATCAATGGGGCGGAAAGGGAAAGTTAGAAGTCGTTTTCTGTTTCCCGCCAGCTCCGGATCGACAGTCTACAATGAATCTCAAGTAAATATCAACGGTCCAAAGACGTTTTTGTTGGTAAAGATGCGGGCATGCACGAAGTTGTTGTGAATTGCTCAAAGGAGCTCGAAAACGTCATTATCAGCAGGCGAGCCTAAGTCCTGGTTGTCCAAATTCTCCAATTGATCTATCACGTGTGTTCCCACGTGCTTGTTTGTTTGTTTTTTTATCATGGCGGATCTGCCTGATCATCATTTTGTTAAGATTCAGCATCATTGTTGTAATTGTTTTTGGCCCTGTTTCGAGGTTGGTCTCGGGAGCCTAGGAAGTTTTAAATATGCCCTCAATAGAGGAAGACAGGGTTGGAACCCATGAGGATTTTATGATGTGCTTTGTGTGATTTATCAGTAATAAAATTGCAGAGTCGAACGTTGGTCATGTGCAATTCGTAATTACAGTCTGTTATTTCTTTCTATGTGTGTGTCTTCTTGTTTAACATGCCATTATGTCCTCCTTCAGATCTAGAATGGGTGTATAATAGTTCAGAATTCATATTACTATGCTCTGGCTATTGTTCTAGGTTTTCACCAAGCTTTTTCCTCCAAAATTGATGCTTTGGTGCTCTATGTTGATGGAATGTCATCTTTCTTCTTTATCACCAGCCCAAAAGCATTTTGACTGTAACCGAGTGTTATCTTGCCTCTGTGGCTCTTTCTCTGCAAACTGTTCTATAATTCATTTACATTTGTGACTCCATAGCCCAATTTATGCTTGCCCTGTTTCAACCACAAACTCAATCTAAACTTTGTTTTATTTTGATATCTGGCCCTGTCAAAAAACTGTGAGAGATCCCTCTCTAGAAAGGAAGAAGCCAGCTCCCTTTCTTAAAGTGGTTCTGTTGTTACCTTGGAATTCACTCTCCACAACCTTGGGTGCAATTCTTAGCAGTAACAAACTGACATCGTTGCCGACGACACGAAAGTGTAAATCATCCCTGGGAGAAACGACAAAGATTTGAAGAAGAAAGGGTTTTTGTGGGCAAACAGAGACTCACGCAATTGAATAAGGTTGTATATTTGCCCTGGCGACTCCACATTGGTTCTGAGCGAATTGCAGAAGGCATCCTGGCTTTCAGGCAGCCACATACATGAGGTAATCCTGATGCTGAAATCTTACAAGGTGTGGATAACCCCAATAAATTGCTTAGAAATAAAGGAAAGGAGCAGCTAGATATTCCTCAATTTGGAAATTCATCTACTCTAGAATTTCATAACATTCAAGATTCTGTGTGGGAAACTAATTTGGAAAGATCACTATTAAAGTCTAAATCAGAATCTGACTTAAAGAACAAAGAATTAAACCCTAGTAGGTTAGAGTCTTATCTGCTTGATTCTCTTTGGTAGAACCTTCAAAACTCTGAGAAAACCGGTGCAAGAAACCCTACTTTTCATAATTGTCAGCCTTGTAGCCCACCAGTTGTTCAAAACCCTCCAACCTTCCATGCACCAGCTCCTATAATTCCAAATCCACCTAGACAAATGGCTGCTAGATTTGCCCCATTGGCCTTACCGGCTGTGTTGCATGACCTTCCTCAGGGTTATTCCCAACGAATTTCCTTGTTTGATGGAGAGGGAAATTTCACTACAAGACAACATGTTGATAGATTTGATGATTTTGTTAACTTGGAGGAGGTTGATGATGATGATGTTGAAATGAGGTTGTTTGCACAAAGTTTGTCAGGAGAGGCAAACAAATGGTATAGAGATTTACCTACTAGGTCCATTGCCACCTTTGAAGCTTTCCAGAATGCATTTTTAAAGGGTGGGATGATAAGAAAAGCCCTCTGCAAGTGCTTTCTCAGTATAAGAGTCTGAAGAAGGGAGGTTTTGAATCTGTTCATGAATTTTCTAGTAGATTTATGAGGGTGTATAACTCTATCCCTACTGATATCAAACGATTGGTAGGTGCAGGAAAACTCCACTATGCTGATGCTTTTAACAGTGACTTTGCTCTGTTCTTGAGAGGGAGAAAATTAGCAAGTCTTCCTATCATGTTTCAAGATGCCTTGGAGGTGGAAGTTAACATGATGGCTAGTGGAAAAATAAAGCATAGAGTAGAAACAAGGAAAATTAGAGAAGCTGGGCCTTCTACTACTGCTGCTTCATCTAATGATTTAAGATTTGAAATGATGATGAAAACAGTGGAAAAGTTGATGGATAGGGTGACTATGGATAATAGACCAGTGAACGGAGAACAAAATGAACCTCAAATTAGAAACCCAAACTTCAGAAGGAAAAATCCTCCCCCACCTCCACAAATCAGACAGAGGGATATAAGGAATCCTAGAAATCCAAATGACCAGCAAATACAACCACCTTTCCCTAAAAACTATGTTGATGATGAAGATAAGGCTGAAACCATTGAAGATCAAATCCATCATTTCGGTGATTCAGATTCTGAAATATACCTCACTGAGGAGGAACATAGCATGTATGCTTAGGAGGATGGTAATAAAGTTTGTGAGGAAGAATTAGAGCAATACCAGAGAGGATATCTGCATGCCATAGATGATGTACAAAGAAAGATAAAATTGAGAAGTAGGGATGTCACTGTGAATAAAGGAAGGTTAAATCCAAATCAGCCTTCTAGTAGCCAACAAAACACAGAAAAGAGAACTGAGAAACAAAAACAGCCCATGGTGTATAAAGAACCAGAGGATAAAATAGAAAAAACTAAAGAAGTAAAGCAACCGGTACTGGTGGATGTAGAGAAGGTTGTTTCCACTTTTAACTTGCAAACAGAGCTCTCAAAAGTTAAAATTTCCCTTCATTTCAATGAGTTGTTAAGAAACAGGGAATACAAAGGCAAGATAACAGACATGGTTAGGAATCAGGGAGAATTTCAACCCGATATCTTAGAAGTGAATGATGATGCTCCCACCATTGTCTTTGGGTCCAAAATTGAAAATATGGATGATGAGTAGGCTCCTCCTTTTTACCTAAGCTTAAATGTACATGATATGATTGTGCACAATGCTATGATAGACTCTGGTGCCTCTCATAATTTAATGCCCAAGGGAGTGGTAGAAAGTTTGGGATAAAGATCTGTATTCCTTTGATTCCAGGAAGGTGAAATGTCTTGGGTTGATAAAAGACATGGTGGTAACCTTGGCAAAAATTCCATCTAAGACTATAGTGATGGATGTTGTTGCAGCGGACATTCTTCCAAAATTTGGTGGGTTGTTGTCAAGGTCTTGGACCTCTAAGTTGAAAGGAAGTCTGCAGATGGATATGTCTTATGCTACCATTCCTGTGGCTGGAGGGAATAAAATGTTGTACAGTGAGAAAAGATCCCCATATGTAGTCAGCAGCCAAGACAAACCAGATAATCATGCTATATATGTTGTTGATACTGATTTGGGATCTTCCATTTTCTTTAATGATTTTTCTCCCTGTGATCCTGAGTTTCCTGTGCCAATTGAAGTAAAGGAAGAGGAAGAGTCTGCACAGAAACAAGAAGCTTTAGAGAAGAAACAGAAAGAAGAAGGTCTCTGCACCATGTATTTTGATGGATCAGTGGCTAAGGTTGGTGCTGGTGCAGGTGTGTATATTATTTCTCCCATCAGGGATTTTGAAGGTTTGTCTTATAAGTTAACTTTTGAATGTACTGACAATGTGCAGAGTATTAAGCTTTATTGTTAGGGTTGCATGCTCTGAAGGATATGGGAGCCAAAATGATACAATTCATGGGGGACTCAAAGCTATTAATAAATTAGGTAAATGACAACTACCAAACCAGACATCTCAAAATGTGGGCTTATAGAAATGAAGTGTGGGATATGTTTGGTAATTAATTTACCGAGCATACAATCAAAGTATTTCCCATATATGAAAGCAGTGTGGTTGACTCCTTAGTTGTTGCTGCTGGAAAATTCCAAACTCCCAGTGCTAGCCAAAGGAAGTATAAGGTTGACATTGTAAATGGACCCTCCATACCAGACAATTCCAAATACTGGCAGGTATTTGAAGATGATATGCAGATTAAGAGATTTTTGGAGTTATCTGGTGAATTTGTAAATACACAAGTAGAGAGTGAAAATGATAATTGTGAAAACTTCCAAGATGTTGAAGGATGTGAAGAGGAAAGTGCTGAAGGTAGAAAGTTAAAGAATTCACTAGGGGGAAAGGTTATAATACAGTTGAAGCATAATTATATCCCCAGAGGCCTAATTCCCTTAGAGAAACTGTTTGATCAGAATGATGTGGCTAGAGATCCAAAAATGAAGGCTGTTGATGATGCTATTGAAGACGGGAATATAGGAACTGAAGAAAATCCAAAAATTATCAAACTGTCAAAAAACCCGCCTGTCAAAGAAAAGGAAGAATATATCAATCTGATGAAAAGGTACACTGATGTCTTTGCTTGGAGTTATGATGACCTCAAAGAGTATGATACCTCTATCATACAACATACCATCCCAATAAGACCTGGGGAAAAACCTTTTGGACAAAAACTCAGAAGAATAAATCCAATGCTATTGCCAGTCATTGAAAAGGAGATCAAAAAATTGGTTGATGCTAAGATTATAGTGACTCTGAGGTTTTCAAAGTGGGTGGCAAATCTGGTGCCTGTAAGGAAAAATAATGGTGAAGTCAAACTTTGCATAGATTTAAGGAATCTCAACAAAGTTTCTTTGAAAGATAACTACCCTTTGCCAAAGATGGAACATATTCTATAGAAAGTGGTGGGGTCTGAAAGGATCTCAACTGTGGATGGTTTCTCAGGGTATAATTAAGTCAAAGTGTTGCCTAAAGATCAAGAGAAGACTGCCAAAAAAATGCAAAAATGGGGAACGTTTATGTATGCAAAAATGCATTTTAGTTTAATGAATGCAGGGGCCACTTTCCAGCACACCATGGACATTGCCTTTGCAGAGGAGATGGACAAATTTGCTATCGTCATGGACGAAATCACCGTGTACTCAAGGTCTGACAAGGAACACATTAAGCACTTGGAAAAAGTCTTTCTAAAACGCAGAAGGTATGGCATATTGTTGAACCCCAAAAAATCAAATTTTGCATTAGAGGAAGGAAAGTTGTTAGGGCACATTATTTCAAGAGATGGTATAAAGATTGATCCACAGAGAATCAATGCTATCCTGAAGGTTGAAGAACCAAGAAGCAAAAAAGAAGTGCAATCCTTCATTGGACAGGTAAATTTTCTAAGAAGGTTCATCCCCAGTTTTGCTGAGATACTAAAGAATATCACTAACATGCTGAAAAAGGATCATGAGATAAAATGGACAACAGATGCAAGAAGATCTTTCAGGGAGATTAAACAAGCTATCACAGAAGCCCCAGTTCTGGTAAGTCTAGATTTCGGCAAAGATTTTTTAATCTTTTCTTATGCTTCTGATCACACTGTTGCTGGAGTGTTGTTACAGAAAAATGATCAAAATGCTGAGCAGCCTACAACATTTTTTAGAAAAGTGTTAAGAGATGGGGAGTTGAAGTATGACATCATGGAGAAACAAGCATATGCTCTAATCAAATCTCTGAAAGATTTCAGGGTCTATGTGCTTCATTCACATATTATTGCTTATGTTCCTGGCAACGTGGTGAAAAGCATTCTCACACAACCAAACCCAAAGGGAAAAAGAGCAAAATGGATTGTTGTGTTGCTAGAGTATGACATTGAGATCAAGCCCACCAAACTGATAAAAGACAAGGACTTGCGAAAATGATGACAAGTTCAAATTGTGAAGCCTTGCAGCTCAATTTTTTTACCAGTCATCCAAATCAGCGTGATACAGGGGTGCAGGTAATGCCGGACTTCTCTATATCTCCTTGGTATTCCAACATTGTATATGTGCTGCAAAATTTACAGGCTCCTGCAGGACTAAGCAAAAGAAGAGCAAGATCAATAAAGTTGAAATCTGCCAAGTTTTGTATTCTGAATGAATACCTTTATTGGAAGGATCCTTGTGGTATCCTACTCAAATGCCTCTTCGAAAATGAAGCTAAGCAAACCATGAAAGAATTTCACAATGGAGACTGTGGGGGACATCATTCATGGAAAGTGATAATAAACCAGATTCTGAGAGTTGGTTTCTACTAGCCCTTGATGTTTGCAGATGTCTATAAAGAGACCACTACATGTCACCAATGCCAGATCTTTGATGGTAAGAGAAAGGTGGTCTCACTCCCTCTAAATCCAATATCATTAGAGGCACCTTTTCAACAATGGGGACTGGATTTTATTGGGGAAATAAATCCAAACTCTTCAGGGCAGCATAGATGGATCCTGACACCAACAGACTATTTTACAAAGTGGATTGAAGCAATACCTACCAGGAGGGCTACAGAGAGAGTAATTATGGATTTCCTGGGATAGAATATCTTGGCTAGATTTGGCTAGCCCAAAAGGATTGTGACAGACAATGAGCCTACTTTTAAATCTAAGAAAATGATAAATTTCTGTCACAAATATCATATCAGCCTAAATCATTCCACTGCGTACTATCCACAAGGTAATGGACTGGTGGAATCCTCTAACAAAAGTCTGGTGAGGATAATCAAAAAATTACTGGAAGATAACAAAAGGGCTTGGCATACCAAGCTGAAATATGCTTTGTGGGCTAACAGGATCAGCACTAAGAGGGCAATTGGAATGTCCCCGTCCCAGTTAGTATATGGAGCTGAGGTGGTTTTTCCAGCATCTTTAGGAGTGCCAGTCATGAAGTTATTGCAAGATCAACGGGATGAACCAAATCATATGCAAAGAAGGATCAAACAGATCATAGAATTGAATGGAGTGAGGGATAAAGCCTATGGTAAAGTGCAAATACATCAAGAAAAGATGAAGAACACTTTTGACAGGAAAGTAAAGGATGAACAGTTCCTAATTGATGATTTGGTTCTGAAATGGGATGCACCTCATGAAGAAAAGGGGAAACATGGGAAGTTTGATCATATGTGGGTGGGTCCTTATATCATTGCAAGCATATAGAGGTAATAATGCCTTCATCCCACAGCATCAAGACGGATCTTTGCTGAATGGAGGTCCAATTAATGGAAGATTTTTCAAGCATTATCTATCCTGAAAGAGGAGGTAATTTTTGTATCATAGTTGTACATATTTCTTTATTTTCCAAACAGTACAGATGGTGAACTAACTGATTTGAAGCCCCAAGAGAAGGCCCTAAGATCTAGAAGGGTAGCCATGTTTCCCATTTTCCTGTGTTTTTACTTACAGAAAAAACAAAAAATAATAAGTCTGGAAATTTCAGAAAAAGTTGGGAATCACCCAATGGATTTAGCACCTGGTATACGGGGTTCTTTGCTACCTCGCAGGGAAGATAGCATCCCAAGTTGGAGCTAGTTGTTATCACCATTTCTGGGCTAACTGATTAGTAGGGGATATGGCCATTAAAAGGAGGAATGAGGTTAAAAAATTTCGTATCATCTGACCCTTAAAGATTGTTGATGAAGGTCTGCAAGTGTTTGAAGGGACATTTCTAGATTCGTAATGCCAAAATACCTAAGAAATCCTGATTTTTCACCTTAAAAATGCATTCAAAGGAATAAATCCACCCTTAGTTGAATAATGACAGCAAATGAACGGCCTAAATCTGCAGCGGACAAATTCAACGGCTAAAATTCATTTCCGCCCAAGGAAAGTCGGGAGTGAAAGTACGGAAGAGGTAAAAAACTTGGTTATAAAAGTGGTAAGCCTGACTTCCGCTTTCTGCAATCCAAATCCGACGCCTCAGACCATTTCCGCACAGATCGACTGTGCAGATAGGCACAGGAGGGCGGAAATCGAAAAGTGGCAAACCCAAAGTTTCCAGATATAAAAAGTTGATCTTCCACCTTCCGCGATCCACCAGATCCAACAGTCAAGAAAGCTCCCGTGCAGATCAACAGTGCAGAAAGACACAGGAGGGCGGAAATCGAAAATCAGGAAACTTAAGTATTTGGGCGTGAGAAAATTAAAAGTCTGAGTTCCGCTTTCCGGAGAAGTGCGGAGGCGAAAAGGCGGAAGCGAAAAGCCGGGAACGAAAAAATGAAAGTCGAACTTCGTAGAAAGTTCAAATCCTGATTTTCACCTTCCGCGATCCACAAGATCTACGGTTCAAACCATTTCCGCACAGATCGACGGTGCGAAAAGGCACGAGAGGGCGAAAATCGGAAAGCGGCAAACCCAAAGTTTCCGGATATAAAAAAGTTGATCTTCCGCCTTCCGCGATCCGCCAGATCCAACGGTGAGGAAAGCTCCCGCACAGATCAATGATGCGGAAAGACACAGGAGGGCGAAAATAGGAAATCGAGAAACTTAAGCACTTGGGCGTGAGAAAATTGAAAGTCCGAGTTCTGCTTTCCGCTTTCCGAAAAAGGGCGGATGCGGAAAGGCGGAAGCGGAAAAATCAAAGTCGAACTTTGTAGAAAGTTCAAATCCTGATTTTCGCCTTCCACGATCCGATCTACGGTTCAAACTGTTTCCGCGAAGATCAACGATGCGAAACTAAAAGGCAAAAGCAGAAAGTCGAGGGCGAAAAAGTCAGAATTCGCTTCCAAGAAATATTGAAGTTCCGATTTCCGCTTTTTAAGAAAATGCTAAGGCGAAAAGGCGAAAGCGGAAAGCCAAGAGCGGAAAAATCAAAGTCGAACTTCGTAGAAAGTTCTAATCCCGATTTCCTCCTTTCGCGATCCGCAAGATCGACGGCCAAGAGTGCCTCCGTTGAAGATCGACGGGGCGAAAAGGGAAAGTTAGAAGCCGTTTTCCGTTTCCTGCCAGCTCCAGATCGAAGGTCCACAATGAATCTCAGGAAAAGATCAACGGTCCAAAGACGTTTTCGCTGGTAAAGATGCGGACATGGACGAAGTTGTTGCGAATTGCCCCAAGGAGCTCGAAAACGTCATTATCAACAGGCAAGCCCGAGTCTTGGCTGTCCAAATTCTCCAATTGATCTATCACACATGTTCCCGTGTGCTTGTTTGTTTGTTTTTTGATCATGGCAGATATGCTTGATCATCATTTTGTTAAGATTCAGCATCATTGTTGTAACTGTTTTGGCTCTGTTTCGAGGTTGATCTCGGGAGCCTAGAAAGTTATAAATATGCGGGAAGACAGGGTTGGAACCCGTGAGAATTTTATGTTGTGCTTTGTGTGATTTATCAGTAATAAAATTGCAGAGCCGAACGCTGGTTTGCTGTTGCAGAGATTCATGTGCAATTCGTAATTACAGTCTGTTATTTCTTTCTCTCTGTGTATGTCTTCTTGTTTAACTTGCCATTATGTCCTCCTTCAGATCTAGAATGGATGTCTAATAGTTCATAATTCATATTACTATGCTCTAGCTCTAAGTCACACTGTTCGGGTTCGGGTTTGGGTTCGGGTTCGGGTTCGGCAAGGATTAGGTTCGGTTCAGGTTCGAATTTTACGATGAAGTTCGGATGAGGTTTAACTATATATATATAAACTTTCTTCATATACTCCCCCTTAACTAATTTTCTACACCCCATAGCCCATAAGATTCAAAGCACTTAGGTCACTATTCATAATTTCATCGTATATACTCGTTGTTTATAACATTTCTGCAAACAGATTTGTGCTTCTAAGAGCAAGTTTTTTGTGGTTTAACAACGGATTTACATGCTTCCCACAGCAGTAGTTTGTCCTTTGGGGTAAATCTATGTTCTTACTTGTTGTTTGGTGTGTTCTTATGTAGACTACAGGTATGATATTTCAAATTACAAAGAGCATTTAATTTATAGACAACATAAATAAATAGAGAGCATTTAATCTATAGACAACATAAATAAATCAAGAGCATTTAATTTATAGACAACATTTTATTGACTACATAAATATAGAGAGAGCATTTAATTCATAGACAACATAAATAAATAGAGAGCATTTAATTTATCGATATTGTGTTTTTTTTAATTTCAATTTTTTTCAGTAAAAAAATCGAACCTAAAAAAATTTGCCTTCAGGTTCGGGTTCAGCTTTAGATTCGACATTAGGTTCGGCTTCAGGTTCGGGTTCGACTTCAGGTTCGACATTGGGTTCGGTCTTTAAGGTTCGGCGAACCTAAATGAATTTCAATTTTTTTTTGAGGTTCGCCAAAACTCGAACCTCAAGGATTAGGTTCGGCAAACCCTATCACTTAGCTCTGGCTATTATTCTAGGTTTTCACCAAGCTTTTTCCTCCAAAATTGATGCAGAATTCATCTCTTCAGTACTTTGTGTTGATGGACTGTCATCTTTCTTCTTTTATCACCAGACCAAAAGCATTTTGACTGTAACCGAGTGCTATCTTGCCTCTGTTGCTCTTTCCCTGCAAACTGTTCTGTAGTTCATTTACATTTGTGACTCCATAGACCAACTTATGCTTGCCCTGTTTCAACCACAAACTCAATCTAAACTTTGTTTTATTTTTATATCTGGCCCTATCAAATAACTGTGAGAGATCCCACTCTAGAAAGGAAGAAGCCAGCTCCCTTTCTTAACGTGGTTCTGCTGTTACCTTGGAATTCACTCTCCACAACCTTGGGTGCAATTCTGAACGCTAACAGCTCCTTTAGTTTCCCAGCTTTCAACACAGCAGAAGCACCTACAACATACATTAATAGACGGAGATCAGATTATTAAGTGCTTACAAGAGTCATTATGACAAAAGAAATATTCCCCTCTGCCACCTCTCATCCTAACAGCACAGGTGATTGTCAGCGGAGGAAGAGGAAGACCCCAGAACAGCCTGCTCCCTTTGCCAATGCATAACTTACACGCCGATGCAAGAAGTGACACTTCAGCTCACTTCGGACTCCAACTCAACCTGAGTCTGTTTTGCCTGTTTCCCATTTCCTTTCAAAAGTCAGTGAACTCCGAGATGAATTGATACTACAGATTCCGTTTGGGTTAGCACTCCAAACTCTACCCAGCATATTTAGTACATTTCGTCTTGAAGGAATACACACGCACTCCAGGCCTCATTCAACCCTGTTTCAGTAACAATCTGTAATTCACACTCCGCCAAATTGCTCACCATAACTTTGTTTCACCCTGCATTCCCTTCATATTCTGCCTCAACCCGTTACAACCTGCAACATACTATACTATCACTCATTCTGTTCTGTTACATCACTTTCTTACATACTTAATGGAATCCACCTGCTTTCTCATTTTAGATGGAATCTACACTCAATTTCAATGGAGTTTTCGCCTTGCCCAATGGAATATTCAGTGGTCCACCACTCCACGGTTTCCTTAGAGCAGTGAATATTTTGTTGCAACTAAATGGACAGACGGCAGATTCCTATCAGCAGCTCAGTAGAATATTCTGAGAACCTTTAATGTTGTTCATATAAAAAACAGAGTGCAATTCAATGGGAGATTATTAAATCATTTGAACATTGGAGTAGAGTAGTATCAGCTATACAGTAGGTAATGGAAGTTTCAGAGTTTTCAGTTCCTTAGTTTTGCAGTAGGCAGGCATATATTTCATTTGTAAATTTCCACTTCCTGCTGTGTTTCCTTCCAGTTCTCTTAAAATTGTATTTTGAATTTCTGCAGTGGAGTAATTAGGCAAGCAGCGCTTAGATCTGAACTATTGTCCTTACTTAAGCAGACAATTTACACCGAGTCCTATGAGTCTGAATTATATGGTTGTACAATTCTTTCCAGAGCTTTTTGTCAGCAATCTTTCAGATCTGGACAATTAGGCACTGGATAGATTATTCTTCTGACGTACTTTTCATTGTCTGAATGAAATTTGATATTCCTTCTGCTTCAATAGAACTATATCAACTGCAAAACTTTCAAAAATATGTTTTGGTATAAAATCTGTGCATCCAATTTTATCATTATCTCAAGATTATTCAAAAGATTTATTTCACTTTTGGCTTAGTCAATATAGTTTATTTACTTAGAGCTTCTAAGGCTAGTTTATTTGCTTAGAGCTTCTAAGGCCCTGTTCTTAACAATGTGCTCTTCAGGAGTCGATGAAAATGTTCCACTGCACTCTCTACTCCTCACTCTAGAGGAAAGTCAAATAGGGAAATTACCATTGAAGCCATTTTGGCAAAAGAAAATGGCTATTGAACTAGACATAACAAGTCAAAGTTATATACAATTTTTAACTATCTGATAGCTTAGAACGCGACTGGGACGCTCTGCGCGTTAGGGCTGGAGCAGTGGCTCTTTTGAGAGAGGCATGGCGACGCCTGGGGGAGGGGAGGTCGCCCCCCCCCCCTTCGAGATCGGATGAGGAAGCCTTCAGAAGGCTCCTCAACAGCAGAGGCAAAAAGACCTCACCCCCGGTGATCCCAAAATTTATCAAGAAGCTGGAGGAAATTCCTGAAATCGCCCTTCCTGAAGAAAAACCAATGAAAATAGCTCTAGCATTGGCTAAGAGAGGCCTAGTGGGCCAGTTCATGGGTTTATGGCCCTCTGCCAAGTCCACAGATGATTGGATTCAGAGAAACTGGAAGCCCAACCTGAAACATGGAGTAACTTGTTACCCTGTCGGGAGAGGGTTCTTTGTGTTCGAATTCATCTCAGAAGAAGACCGAGATTTAATCTTTAGGAATGGCCCTTACTTCATGGGAACGCAGGGCCTTTATCTGAACAAATGGACACCAGATTTTGACCCCACGATCGATCTCCCCAAAGAGGTGCCGGTGTGGGTCAGGCTCCCTAACCTTCCAGTGCATTGCTGGGACTTTGACTCACTGAAGAGAATAGGGAACGGAATCGGTCACTTCATTGACAAAGCCGATAACAAGTGACAATACACCTGCGCCAGAATCTGTGTCGAAGTGGACCTTGAAGCCGGCCTTCCTGAGGCAGTAAAACTAACAGTTGGATCATGGACCCATTACCAGAAATTGGACTACGAGCACCTGCCCTTCAAATGCAGGAATTGCCAAGAGCATGGCCACTTCCAAAGATATTGCCCCAAACTAGCCGCTGAAAAAGAAGATGCGGAAGGATGGCAGAAAGTCAAGAAAGGGAAAGCCTCCAGCAACACCAAAAGCAAGGAGAAAACGGTCCAGGAACCTCCAAAGGAAGGCAACTCAACGCCTAGTCCTCAGGAACCTCCTAATGAAGCCCAAAACCCCACAAACGTTTCAGAAGCTGACGAAGTTCGGGTGCCACAAGGCCCAACCGACCCAGTCCCTCAACCTGCTGCCTCCAGTCTTTCAAAGGAACACACTAGTCTAAGTTCGGAAACAGGAGCTGAATCCTCTGAGGAAGGAGATACTAAAGCAAGCAGTCTGTCAGGCACCCCAAACCAACCAAAGCGTGGACGGAAGACTGAGAAGAAAAGAAGGGAAGAGCAATCCTACAAGGATGTGGTTCAAGGCTCATAGCATACCATTCTAGAAATGATGAACACCAAATCGAGGATGAAGCTAGGGAAGACCCCGAAAGGGGGCCATCCCCCTCAAACAGGTAAATAATGCAATACGTCTCCTGGAACTGCAGAGGACTAGGCAACTCTCTAAAAGAAGAAGCTATAAGGGATTTAGTAAGAGTACTGAGGCCGGAAGTCCTCCTAATCCAGGAGACGAAATTGGAGGAGGAGACTCTTCTCCGAGCAAGTAACTCGTTTTGGAAGAAAGGCCCAGGTAAGGCTGTGAGTGCAAGAGAGCTTCGGGAGGCTTGGCAACGTTCTGGGACTCTACAAAGCTCGAACTTGTAGAAGAAGAAGGAACCACGCACTGGCTATTCACCAAGCTGTTCCATAAAGACTCTGGTCATCTCGTAAGTATTTTTAACATGTATGTTCCTGTCTCTTTTGTGGAGAAAAAAGAGTGCTGGGACTCCTTAAAAAAATTTCTTAACCAGCATAACCCTGAAAATTTCGTAGTGGCTGGAGATTTAAATGTAACCCTTGCTCTAGCTGAAAAAAAAGGGGGATCAATAGTCCGGGATCCTGCTAGAGAATGGGTGGAAGACTTGATGCTGGATTGGGATCTTGAAGACATCACTCCTGACAGCAGAAAGTTCACTTGGTCCAATAAAAGAATAGGACATGGCCATATATCTGCCCGCCTAGACCGGTTCCTTATTCATTCCTCCTTCCTTACCCTTGGTCTTATGGCAACCTCCAAGATCCACACGCATTATACTTCCGATCATAAACCAATCTCGCTCACCCTTTCCCCTGGGAAAAAGTTAGGTCCCATCCCCTTCCGTTTCAGCCCAATATGGGTAAATCAAGAAGGCTTCATGGACATTGTGACTAATTCCTGGAAAGAACCGGTTTATGGATCTCCCTTCTTTGTCTGGGAAGGAAAGCTCAGAAGGCTCAAAGCTGACTTAAAAACTTGGGCTAAAGGCCTAAGATCTCCTACGGATAAAAGGAAAAGAATCCAGAAGGCTCTGGAACAGCACTAACTGGTCTTGGAAGAGTCCCCTGTTACTCTTGCCTTGCTCAACCGGGAAGCTGATCTTCAAAGGAAGTACCACAAAGCTTGTAGAGAAGAGGAAATCTACTGGAGAGTCAAATCAAGGACACTCTGGCTTCAAGCTGGAGACAAAAACACTACTTTCTTTCACAAGCAGGCCCAAGCTAGGCAAATCTACAATTCCATCAATGAAATTCACATGCAAGACCAAGTTATAAAGGATTTCAGCGGCATTAAGGAGGCTGCCCACTCCTTCAAAAATCTCTATTCTGCCCCAGACCTGGAACCTGTGGACCCGAATTCCTATCCCCTCTCAGAGATTCCAAATCTAATCAATGAAGATGATAACCAGCTGCTGAACAATCCTGTGAGTATTCGTGAAATCAAGAAAGCCCTCTTCAATATGGACCCGGACAAAGCTCCTGGGCCGGATGGATTTACAGCTCGGTTCTATATTTCTTGCTGGGACATAATTAAAAAGGACTTGTACAGAATGATCAAGAAGGCTCAAAACTGTACCAAGTTGGGTGGCAGCACCAATTCTTCATTCCTGGCTCTCATTCCAAAAGAAAAAGGCGCTAAGAACTTCAACAGATTTAGGCCTATATCCCTCTGCAACACGGGATACAAAATCATAACCAAAATAATGGCTAACAGACTCAAAAAAATCCTGCCAAAACTGATCCCGGAAAATCAAGGAGGGTTTGTGAGAGGTAGACAGATTCTGGACAATATAATATTAGTCCAAGAAGCCATTCACACCAGCTACAGGAAAAAAGAGAAAGGTATGGTAGTTAAGCTGGACTTGGCCAGCGCCTTTGACAGAGTCGAGCATGACTTCCTCTTTGCTGCCATGAGGAACTTCGGGTTCAGTCAAAAATTTATTGAGTGGGTTAAAGCCTGCATATCAGCTCCCTGGATAGCACCGTTGATTAATGGTCGGCCTACCAATTTCTTCCAGGCCTCAAGAGGATTAAGGCAAGGCTGCCCTCTCTCCCCAGTGCTCTTTGTTATACAAGCTTTTGTTCTAAGTTTCCAGCTGAATAGAAGTCTCCAAAACAGATCTCTCTCATGCATAAGAATAGTTCCAAAGGTCAAGGATGTAAACCACGCCCAGTTTGCTGATGACACTCTGTTATTGGGAGCGGCCAACCTCAACACAGCCAGAAATTTCAAATCAGAACTTGACTTCTACAGAGACAGCTCTGGAAGTGAAATAAACTTCCACAAAAGTAAGATCTATGGCTGGAACTGCTCCCCTCTCGAAATGCTGAATATATCTCGGATTCTTGAAATGGAAGGCATCTCAATCTGGGACACCTTTACCTACCTGGGCATTCCAATCTTTAAAGCTACCCCTAGAGTTGTCCATTGGCTGCCTCTTCTGGACAAACTAAAAAACAAAATCCAAGCGTGGGGAGCAAACTAGCTCAACAAAGCAGGTAAAATCATCTTGATGAATTCTGTCCTCACTAGTCTTCCCATTTATCAATGCTCGGTTCTGTTAGCTCCAAAAACCATAACAAACAAGATAGATGAGTTGCTCCGACGTTTCCTCTGGGAGGGTGGTCGAAATAATGAAAAGAAGCTGCACCTTGTGCGCTGGGACAAGGTCACAAATCCAAAGATGGAGGGGGGCCTTCAAATCAGAGATGTGGCCACCCAAAACCTAGCCATGGGTGGCAAAATTCTTTGGAACATGATCACTGGTAAAAAAACGTGGAGCAAGCAGATCCTCCGGAAAAAATACTTTACAGGAAGTAAGGAAAGATGCCTTGAAAAGCCCACAAAAATGCAAAAAGGATCTCCGATCTTCTCGCTATGCAAAAGAGCCCTTCCTCACTTTACTTCAAAGCTCACGTGGATCCCGGGAAACGGAGCAAAAATAAAAATCTAGGAAGACTCTATCCTTGGAGATCAGCCCTTTAATGGCCTGAAAGAGTTGGGGAACATCAAAGCTTGGCTTCTTGCCAACAACTGCAGTACTCTGTGGGACATTTCCTCATGGGGAAATGATGACAAAGAATCCTGGGTAAGCTGGAACCTTGGAGATTATCCGGACGAGCTCAAGGAGGAAGCATTAAATCTGTTGGATCTCCTCCAAGGGAAGTCGCCCATTAGTGCCAGATCCAAAGATAAACGAGGCTGGGGCTCAGGATCAGGAAAATACACAGCAGCTGCTGGCTGCGCTGCTATTTTGGAGCTGCCATGGGTCCCTCCCAATCCGGCCCCGTGGAAAGCTCTCTGGAACTTCCCGTCCATTCCAAAAATTGACATCTTTATTTGGACTCTGCTTCATAATAGCATTCTCACCAGCGATAATCTCCAGAGAAAAGGCTGGGAAGGGCCATCTCATTGCCCTCTGTGCAATCACGCTAAAGAAAACGCAGATCACCTGTACCTGCGATTTTACTCAAGAAGCGTGGAGAATGATGTTAAGGCCCATCGTTGTCAATTTACCAAACTCAGTAATGGAGATGATAAGTCGCTGGCAATTCCTCTATCCCTACGACCTGAGCAAAAAAAATCTTCTCAAGACCACGTGGATGTGGATCCCCAAGTTCCTGTCTTGGAAAATCTGGCTGGAGAGGAATAATAGAATCTTTAAGGAAGAAAGCCGTGTCCCTTCTCAAATCGTTGTCAAAGCCCGAATCATGCTTTCTGAAGCGTTAAACACAAAGCCCTTCACTAGTAACACGACCACCCTCTCTGCTGAAGAAGAACGTTGGTTCAAGGAGTTCAAGCCAATTCATCACAGCATTGAAGCCATAAAACCGCTGCAAAAGACAAACTGGGAAATCAGGCTGGCTGAACTGGATTTTATTAAGTGGAGATCAGCCCTAGATGAATGGTGCCTTTTCTTTGACGGGGCCTCGAAAGGGAATCCCGGTCAAGCTGGAGGAGGAGGCATCATCTTTGAGCCATCCGGCAATCTCCATTTGTCCTATGCATGGGGCCTAGGACACGCTTCCAACAATCAAGCTGAGTATCTGGCGCTGTGGCAGGGCCTAATTCAAGCAAGGAAGCTGAATATCCAAAAGCTTAATATCTTTGGTGACTCCAGGCTGATTATTAAAGCGTTACACACCAAGAAGGAGCCAACGGACATTTATCTTACCCAAACTTACAGGAAAGTCCTTCTCTTACTTTCAAACTTCAGTTTTTATAAGGCTTATCATGTTCTAATGAATCTAAATAGTCTAGCGGATGCTGAAGCCAATCGAGGTGCTCTTCTAAACAGAAGCCAGCTAATTGTCAATGGAGAAAGCTCAAATTATGCGCTCCCCTAAGGCTAAGAATGTTCAAGTCAGTCTAGTCAACAAGTATAGAGTTGTCATGGGTACTAAGCTGGAGAGGAAGATCAGTACAGATTATCCGAATATGCTATGTAAAGGCCCTGGCAGCCCATTTGCCAGTCTCTAAATAAAATTTTAACCGTTTCCGTAAAAAAAAACACAAGTCAAAGTTCTAGTATAGTGAGGTCAAGCAATTGGCATTTACACTGGTATAACATTGTGCTCTGGCTCCTGGACAAAGTGTAAGATTGGGGCCACCAACCCATGCCAATACAAGTAAATAAAAATGAACAGAATGAGATATTCCTAGTGATCAACATAAAAGCGTCAAGCACAAACTAGAACAGTCAGAAAACTAAATCGAGGCAAAGCAGGCATTCATCAGCCAATTTCTTCACAGTTCGCAGAACTCAATAGACCAATCTGCTCTGATTAGGTATTTCCAACAGCCATACCAAATCCAATTTATAAGAGATGACCAAAATCGATTGTACTAAACCAGGAACTTCACGTAGCATTAGTATTGACCGTGTAGACATTGCCAAACTCTGGCTTGTGCCTAGCAGCCTTTATCTGAGATCAAAACTAGCTTAAACAATGCCATCACTCTGTATAAACAGCAAACAAAATCACATTTTCTGAAGCACAAATGCATTCCATAAAACGCTTTAGAGGGAGTAATCACTCTGTGCAATGAGGAGGTAAATTTAGAAAACGAAAACACATTAAGAATAGTTACAAGGCATGCATAGAGTTCTAGATTTGTATACTTCTTTTATTAGTGTACCAAAAGCTTATCACTTAACAAAATATATGAGTGAGATCAAAACAAGATTAAACAATACCATCACTCTGTATAAACAGCAAACAAAATCTCTTTTGCTGAAGCACAAATGCATCCCGTAAGACACTTGAGAGGGAACAATCATTCTGTGCAATGTGGATGTAAATTTAGAATACGGAAACGCATTAAGAATAGTTACAACGTACAAGGCATGCATGGAGTTCTAGATTTGTATACTTCTTTATTTAGTGTACCAAAAGCTTATCACTTACCACAAAATATGAGTTCAATCAATACAATGACCATAACTTACAACAAGTAAAAATGTATTAGACCATAAGCACTCGAGTTTTGTAATCAAGCATTGAACTAGTTAATGAAATCTTAAGTTTACTCATTCAGATCTGAACTTTATCTGTATAACTTTAACAAGTCGTTTTGTTTTTCCAAATTTTATTTATAATGAACTTTAGTTTCATTTCATACGGCAATTTTTTGTACAACTATTGTCCAGTTGTAGCTATATTTTTCTCTGCCTTTGCACGTCAAAACTTAGCACCATACTTTCTCATGTTTGACTGGTCCCTTTACGTGTAACTTGTAATTATGACACCAAGCTAGCAAAACTACTGAAATGATTGCATATCGCAATTTTTTAAGTTTACCTTCTGTCAGAGATTAGTCAATGGAAATTTAATACCCATTCTTGAGTAGCATAAAGTTAAACGTTATAAATTTGCATCTCTCCATGGAGAGGAGACCAAGCCAGCCGGTTTAATGTTGGTACATGCCTAAGCTGTTTAGATGTAGGTACTTTAGGAGCATAATTTGATAGTATTGGACTTTTCTGTAGCCAAATTTAGACTATGTTTGAAAACATAATAACATAATACAAATAAGGTAAATTTTTTTACATTTCTTTTCACATATTATTAAATAAAAACTATTTAAATTTTATTGTTTTATTTTTAATTTTGCCCATAATCTATTTAGACTCAGTTTTAGATTTTAAAAGTTTAAAGCTTTAAAATTTATAATATATATTTTGTTTTTTACTTTAAGTATAAATATCAAATATTTAGATTTAATTTAATTTAGGTTTAGTTTGTAATATAAATTTTAGTAACTAGTTATAATATTATATTTTAGTTAAGGTAATATTTTTTGGAATATATTATTAGAAATTTGTTTTATTGTTTGATAAGTTATTTTTGTCATTTTAATTATTTAACATTTTTATAATTAAATTTATAAATACATTATTGGATAAATTCTCAACCCTCTGGGAGACTATATATAGAAGTTTTAATGTTTTCTTTAATTTTTTGTGACACGAAGTATAAAATATAAACTGTATTTGACAATAAAAATGGCTCATGAGGAGTCTTTTTTCCATCAAATTCCAACAATGCATGCAAATATTGAATAAATTATGTATATTTTAAAAAAATAAGTTTTTTTAAATCTAGAAGCAACCTACTCCCGTATTTTTTTCCTACAAGATTTTTTGGTTAAGTATTTTTTCCATATCTAATCATACTCAAATCCATATTCGTACTATGCTACTATGATAGATACAACAAAATAAACTACTATTATACAACCATGACCCCTGTCAGGTGGAATAACTCCCGAATTCTTATTATTTCTCCATAGAATGCCTTTATTTATACATCTACGATGACTCTTGGGATCACACATCCGAGAGTCTCTTCATATTCCTAACATTTACAATAACGTATAATCCCGACGGATTATATTCCAACAATCCCCCCCTTAATCCAAAGGGGTGTTAGTAAGTCCGAGCATGTTTCTGAATCTTTCAAACTTTTCTCGTCCAAGCGCTTTGGTGAAGATGTCTACAACTTGATCATTTGTGGAACAATGTCGAAGATGGACTGTCTTGGCCTCTACATGATGTCGAATCAAATGATACTTTGTGTTGATGTGTTTGGTTCGATCATGGAATCTGGGATTCTTAGCCAGCTTGATTGCAGAAGTATTGTCGATCAATAATGGAGTGGAGTTCTCTTGTTTTTCTTGCAAATCTTCAAGTATCTTCCTAAGCCATACTATTTCTTTCGTTGCTTCAACTGCAACCACATATTATGCTTCTGTTGTTGAATGTGTCGGAACTGACTGTTTGCGTGATCTCCATGAGACAGCTGCTGATCCAAGACTCATAGTGTATCCAGAAGTTGATACTCCTGTCTCCTTATCGCCATCAAAATCTGAGTCTGAGTACCCAATAATTTTGAAGTCATCCACCTTAGAGTACTTGAGTCCAACGTCTTGAGTCCCCTTCAAGTATCTTAGAACTCTTTTTGCAGCTGACCAGTGTCCTTCACAAGGTTTATGCATGAACCTTGAAAGTATGCCAACAACATAAGAAATATTTGGTCTAGTTGTTGTAAGGTAGATAAGTCTTCCTACAAGTTGTCGATACTTGGTCGCATCCTCAAATTCTTTTCCTTCGCTTGATGTGAGCTTCATTTTCTGTTCCATTGGAGTAGAGATAGGGTTGCATTCTGTTACGCAAAATTTGTCTAGTAGTTCTCCAATATATTTTTTCTGAGATAGGAATATGTACTTTGGATGTTGAGTGACTTCAATTCCTAAGTAATAGTGGAGATGTCCCATATCTGTCATTTCAAAGATCTTTTTCAAATCTTTCTTTATGGATGCTATATAGCTCTCATTGTTCCCTGTCATCAAAAGATCATCTACGTACACCACAAGATACACAACAGATCTTCCAACTTTCTTTATAAACAGTGTTGCATCATCAAGATCAAAATGTTCGAAATTTAACTTCAAAAGATGCTCGGTTAATTTTTCATACCATGCGCGAGGCGCTTGTTTTAGGCCATACAAAGATTTGACAAGCTTGCATACCTTTTGTTCTTTTCCTTTCACAACAAAGCCTTCTGGCTGAGACATGAAGACATTCTCTTTCAAGTCTCCATTCAAAAAAACAGTCTTCACATCCATCTGATGAACTTTCCACCCATTCTGAGCAGCTAAAGAAAGTAAGGTACGGATGGTAGCCCATTTTGTTGTAGGAGAAAAGTTTCTTCATAGTTAATTCCTTCCTTCTGTGCATAGCCTTTTGCTACAAGCCTCGCTTTGTGCTTGTCAAGTGAGCCATCTGATCTGTATTTGTTCTTGTACACCCACTTGCAGCCAATTGGTTTGGTTCCAACTAGAGGGTCAACCAGCTTCCAAGTTCCATTCTTCATGAGTGCATCATACTCATTCTGCATAGCTTCTTTCCACTCAACTCGAGTAGAAGCTTCTTCAAAGGAAGTTGGTTCAAAGTTAGCAGATAAATTAAATTCACAATCAAATGATACATCCATGTCATCACCTGAATTATCTGCTTCTCCTCCATCTTCATGTCTTTTTGAACTTCTCGTTCGCGTCTTTCCAACTTCATCCGGATGGACACTTTCAAGTGTCTTTGTGGCCCATTTAGGAATCTTCCGTGATGGTCCTGGTTGATCAGCTGGTGGTGCTTC
>LPNX010080246.1:246846-287486 GCA_001517045.1 Pseudotsuga menziesii
TATTTCTAAACCGAATAGTTTTAGCATTAGTTGAATAACTTTCATTTCAGAGTGTGAATCATACAGATCTTTTAACGTTTTTTGTGCTTCAAAACATGACTTTGCAGGCAATATGTGCTGGCTCACCTCTTCACTGACTGTGGCAGTGATTACCACTAAAGCTTTCTTGTCTTTTGTTTTCCAAATGGCCTTCTCTTTCTCAGATTCTGGAGGTCCTGGGTCTCTGGTTATGGGCCCTCCAGCTTCTGTCTCTATTGTGGTGCCTTCGCAAATACCGTCCCAAAGGTCATTGTAGATGAAGGCAGATTTGATCTTCCTCCACCATTCTGGATAATTGTCTTTGCCAGTGAGAGTGGCACCAACTACAGATGCTATAGATTGCATCTTCTGTGATTGAATCTTGCAACTAAAACAATAGGAGAAAAAGATGAAAGAGTAAAGGTGCAGGTCTAAGTCTCTGCCACCTTCCTCAAGCTTTACAACAATGTCAATGTCTCTGCTATTGTCATACAAACTTTGACATACAAACTTAATCCTCTCAAGCCTACAATACCAACTTTAAATATGCTTTCAATGGCTTTCAAACTAGTAGAAAACAATCTCTCACCAACGCAAAGGAGCAGGTCGCAGGTCAAAGAAAAGCAGGCTTTCTTCAAGAGATTAGAACGCAGCCTTCTTGTCAACGCAGTCTTCACGGTCTACAGAAATACACTTCAACGTAGTCTTTACGATCTTCAATGCAGCTAGAAATTAATTAAATTCACACCAACATAGCTCCTTGAGAGAGGTCGTAGGCACAAAATAGTCTTCAAAAAAAAGGTTTATCTGAAGTTAGTTCATGCTCTCAAAAAAATGCAGTCCACGCTCAATTAGAAGAGCCCACGCTCTGCAGATAGAGTCCACGTAGCTAGCAATAGTTCACGTAGCAAGCATTTGGATGGCACACACCAAGAATGGAGTCTTCCAAGTCACAGAGAGTCACGGATTTAACTCGCAGGCTCAGGTAACTCCTTGAATTCGCAGCAATACTACACGCACTTCACACAACTGGAAGAGGGGAACTCACGGAGCAGTAATCAACAAGTGGTGGTCTCTTCACATTGTGGACGTTGTGGACGAAGCAATCCCGTTCAAACATGAGACAAGTGGGAGTCTTGCTCATCAATGTTAGTGAACGAGGCAAGTTAACGCTTTTCTCCAACAGTATTCCAATGATGGGAGTCTTCATGCGATATATATCACCCACGGGTTTCACCAGAATGGTTGCAAGTGAGATGAGACAAGCAGCTTCAGGCTTAAGTGCAACATTTTTACACAGACTTCACGAGGAGCTAGGGTTCCTGTTGATACAACTTCAACGCAACCCCAAAAAGTAGACAGATCGTGCGGAATGAAGAGGCGGCCCGCAAAAAATTAGGGTTTACGTCAGTGGCAGACTCAAACACTAATACAACAGAGGAGAGGCATCTCCAGGTTGAAATGGCACAGTGGCACGCAGATATTCAGACTTGAAGAGAGTCTGCAAACTGCAAGCAGGCAAGATGGCAAAAACTAAAATGCTGACTATCACAGGGATTATCACATCACACAGAGGATGGATGGGGTTGAGCGGAGTAGAGAAAGCATTTTACTCAAAGAAATACTATCGCATCACTCATGAACGTTAGAGCAGCCAGCGCATGCACCAATGCATGCAATCTGCAGACTGAGGAAAGCCCAAGGTGCAGATAGCAGCAAAATGCAGACTGTACATGCAGGAGTTATGAATCGCTCTGATACCACTGTCAGGTGGAATTACTCCCGAATTCTTATTATTTCTCCATAGAATGCCTTTATTTATACATCTACGATGACTCTTGGGATCACACATCCGAGAGTCTCTTCATATTCCTAATATTTACAATAACGTATAATCCCAACGGATTATATTCCAACAACCCCAAACCCAATTTGACTGCTCAAACCCAATTTGACACAATGCCAAATCTGATCAGTGAGTGAGGCCGTGCTCCACACACTCTCCTATGAGTTTTCCATTAATTGTGTCCAAGTAGGCTAGTCGTAGTTTTGTATTGTATGCGGCCACAGCGAGAACATAGAAGCATAGAGGGATGAGCCTTGACAGCTTAAAATCAAAACAAAAAAAAAGAATTAAGGGCTCAGGGCATAAAAAACGTTAAACAAAACCTACATGATAAATTGTGCACCGTGTTACCGGGTATCAGACAAAATGGGTTTCAATTGGGACCGATCAACGGTTGACGCCGCTAGTTACAGACCAATCATATCTATGATAAAGCAATTCATGAGGACTTACCACTATTGCCATTCACAACATTCATAAGCCCACCCCCACCCCTTCCAAACCCAATCGTCATAAACAAAATAATAGGAGCTGGAACCTTGATCACCAGTTGACCTCAGTTCGCCATGTCACTATTTCCTTTGGCTCAAGGGATCAGAAAAACAGTCATAAGCTACTGGAAAAAGTATGCAGAAATTGTCCATATGCATCAAAACAAAATCTTTTTGCTAGGGTGAATAGATTATAATTTTTTAGCATAATTAGCCTACCCAAAAGAACACGGAAGCGCATGGTATTTAAAGCCATGTTTGCACAGGAATAGAAATCAGGCCTTACTTGCTCTTTAATTACACAGATCAGGACCAGGATTGTGAATATATAAACGGCATTAAGGTCCTTTAAGCATCCTTTCGGAAATGAAACTGCCATTTTCTAGGGACCCAAAAATCGAGATGATCGAAAACAATAACGATAAAAAACATTTTGAGATACAGTTGCAGCGATTCGAACCTGGAACCAACCTTCGCCGGAGATTACAGAAATCCACACACAAAATCTTCCATGGCTGCTAATTGGGGATCACCCACGTCAATCTGCGAGTCCATAAGCTCCCTCCTCTGCTGCTGATGGTGATGGTAATGGTAATGGTGTTGTGAATGCATTTGACCCATTAAGCTCCACTCATTTGGCTTTTTCGGAAGGCTATTTTATTTAACGTATTTTCCAGGTTTATTTTGTTTATTTGTATCAGCGGGTGAGAAAAAAATGGGTCGAACGTGAATTAGGTCACCGCATTATCAAGGAATGTGGGGAATCGGGATCTATTCACAAAAGTGATAACAATAAATGGTTTAAAATAGTGAATGCACGCTTATCAGGTGCATAATTTAGAGCCCGTTAAGTGGAATTTAAATTAGATGTTGACTTGGAGGCGCGATCTGGTTAACTTTCCATTGTAGGTTCCTACTTTCGCTAAATCAAGGGTATATTCATTTTAAATTTAAATTAATTAAGCCAGAAAAGGATAAAAAAATTAATTGAAACACTTAAACGATTTTGGGTTATGACATATATATAAAGTGCTTAAAAGATTTTGGGTTATGGTGTATTTAGCTTACCCTTTAATATTTGATAAAATCATTGAGAAGTCTCAAACAAAATTGTTACATATTTTTCTTTTATCATAATTAATATTTACTAGTATTTGTATCGAGAGGTGCAAAAAAACATTGAGGGGTAAAAATATTCTGTCTTTTCAGAACTATTGAGGCCTGGAAAATAGCAGGTAACAAAAGTAGGGATTCTCCTCAATAAGCGTTCTCTATTAGCTCGTTTATTGTTTGGTATGGAGAATCTGTCCAGTTTGCGGTCCGCTTACCGTGAATCAAGTAACGGTTAAAGCTTGCTTTACCAATTGCGGCCCGGTCCACCGTGTATTTTTTTAGTTTTATGTTTATGTATGATATGCAAGTGCCTAACTAAGTGCAGTCAATAGAGATAACGAAGAGTGTCACAATGTGATGCGCAGGTTCTTACCTCTTTCGCTTCTAATTCATAAACAGGAAAACAAATTATACTAGTGCTAACTAAAGCTATCTAGAATATCCCTAGGGAGCAATACTGTAATTAATAATGAGTAATATATTGTATAACATGCATTTATAATACTACAGATAGTTGTTCATATTTCAAAATACACGAATATAAGTAGACAGATAACCAAAGAGATAGCTCATTGTCAATTAAAACATTCATTACCCATATATGATGTGGAAATTTCACAAAAATAAACAGGAAAACATTCACAACATGAAATCATTCGTGAGTTGGAACGATCTCCCAGTTCATAGAAACAAGCTGAAACAAAAGTAGTTCACATTCAACCAGTCTATGGCAAGCATTTGAAACTCCACGACGCTTTCTCCAGCCAAAAATATAAACTCTTTATTATAAGATGAAATAGTTCTTCTTACAATAACATTGCACCAAGATAGCCTGAAAAAAGGTCCCTTTTTACATATAATTCTCATTTATTTATACAAAAAACAAAAACTCTTGAACTGCCCTCTTTGCCTTTTGGGCTTCCCCTAACCTTCCCTTTACAAAAATTTGTCTTCTAGCGTATGGACTCAGAAAAAAGAAAAATACAACATATTACATAATTAATCAATCGTTTGAAATAGTCCAACTAGGATGGCCCAGCTTGCTCATTCATAAATTTCTTCCACACATTTGCATATGTTGCTATGTTTTCAAAACCAGAAGGTTCTAGAAATCTGATAGTAATCTCATATTTAGCAGCTTGAGACTTTATATTCACCATTCTGGTCAGAATTAGGCGAAGCTGGTCTTCCAATAAGTGATTGCTAACCGTTGCCTACGCTATTGCAATTTTGAGCACTTTCTCATCCAATCCCTTGACTAGTTGAATAGCATATTCATCCTCCTGCCATCGTTCCTGCAATTGCTTCAAAAACATTTCATGATCGGGCAGCTCTTCTAACTTCCTTTTAGCATAGATCTGACACTGATTATAAGTTAGGAAAACTTTCCTACAAAATTTTGCACAAGCACTCTTCGTCCTCCTAATTGTCTTTACTAGTTCTTCTGTTGCTTTACTTACAAATTCGATCAAATCATACTCCAGTTTTATCATCCCTAAGTCTTTAATGGGTATATCCGCGGGAGGTTCCTTATTTGTTTCTAACCATGTCATTCGTCCATGTAGGGCCTCAAGGATATCCTGTGTCATGTCTAAGAAATAGGAAGCCGTATTTATAATTTCCTCCAATCTTATTTCTACCTGTTGAACCTTTAACCTCTCTTTCGCCATCTGAAGCTGCATTTGATGAATCTTATTCCTCAGTGTAAGGGCATGTTTCTTCAAAGGTTCAATATCTGATTTCTACTCCATGGTTGTCTTTAATGAGACTTCCAGTGAACTTTTTCTGATTTTCCAAGGCTACTACCTGAGTCTCATACAGCTTAGCTTTCCCCTTCGTAGTATTCTTTTGCATTTCCAATTCTACCACCTTATCCTCTAATTGTCCCTTCTCTTGATTCAACTCTTCAATTGACAATTTCAGATTATCTCTTTCTGCCTCCAAAACCTGATGTCTCTGCTGGAGTTTCCCAAAATCTGCCAAGATGGCCTTAGACTCATTTTCTATATTGCTTGTGGATAACACCAAAGCATCTTTATCTAATTGTAGAGTCTATCACTCTGCCTTGGATACCTCAATTTCACTAATCATATCTTTGTATTTTCTCTTCAAATTTTGACTTTCGTTTCTCTCCTTTTTTAAGGTCTCTTTCAACTGTGTGACCTTCTTCTGGGACTGCTCGAGATCCGTCATTATTCTATCCACATTGTCTTCAGTAGCCAAGGCTGTGGCTACACTAGCCTTTGCCATTAATCGCGGATCTTTGTTGGTACCGTGAACCACTGCTTTATCGGTCACCATCACTCCCGTCTTACCTCCAGTGTTCACATTTTTCTCTGTTATTTTAACAATCCTCTTTTTGACCTTATCATAGAAAATAGTATTTAAATCAGGCACTTCATCTTCTTCAGTGGGAATAAAAGGAATCAACTCAATTCTTGGTACTAACAATGGATCTCCTCCCACTATGTTATTGGAGGGAATAGATGGTCCTACTGGATCAGCACAAGGCTGAGTTTGCTCTTGACTTGCATAGTTTTGTTCCTCTAGTGCCTTTTGTAACTCCTCAGCTACTTTTTATGTATCCTCCTTCTCTTTATCAGCTGCTTCTAATGTTAACTTCTCACTTTCCTTCTACTTTTTCTGGACCTCTTCTTCTTCTTTTTTCTTCTCTGCTTCTGCAGTTGTCTTTCTCTTTTATTCTTCTTCAGCTCGCAAACAATCCTCTGCTTCCTGTGCTAACCTGTGAGCTTCTTCCTGCCTTTTCGTTGTTGCTTCTTCTCCTTGCCTTTTAAGTTGCTCAACAACCTTCCCCTTTGTGCCAACAGTAGTTATCTTTTGTTTGAACTTCCTTCTTAAAGCTGTCATGTTCTAAGCATTCTGGAAGACCTCTTCATATTTATCCCAAAAAATCTGTATACTCAAAATGCACTCCAGCTGTTGTGAAATAATCAACAACTTTATCTTGAGAGTCATTTATATGCAAAATCATTTCACCGAAGTGAAAATACTCTAGTTCCTTAACAAATTCCACTGTAGTTTTTACCTTGGAAAATTTGTAACTCCCTATAAAAAAGGGGACTGCAGGATGCACTGCCTTCTTCTGCTCAAATAGGAAATTTCTCACTCTGTCAATGTACAACTGTCTCACAACCTCTTTATGGATCACATAGTCTATAGCATTCCTAGGTAGAAGGGAAGGAGCCCTTGAACCACCATACATTCTTAAATACAAACCTTCTTCTGTCAAATAATAGTTCTCGTTATTTTGCACAACTTTTAGAGCTTCCTCTAACATACAATTACATTCAACCAAGAAAATCAATGTATACAGAGGCATAATGAAATTCTCACAAATCTCCTTATAATGGCTATAATATTTGTGAGCCCAGAATAATTGATAGGCAGCATACACAAGGGACCGGTCTTTATCCCATTAGCACTTCAATGCTGGGAATGGCTAAGTACATAAAATGCAATCAATCAATATTGAACTCATATAAAATTATGTCTTCTTCTAGGACACCCTTCCCAATGCTGCACTTATACAAGATGACAAGCTGTTGGACACTATATTTTCTCAATTAAAGATTGTACCTTGGGTGGCCACAAAAAATATCACTAGTACCCAACCTATTTTAAAGTTTTTTCCATTAGCCCTCCTGAAAATTATGTTTAACATCAATGCAATTAACCTGTATGGAGTGCGGAGGGTTGATGTTTCGTACCCTCCTGAAGGCCTCGTACGGAAGTTTTTACCTGGGATCATCATTTTTTTAACTGTTTCCATCATATCTAGGTTGATATCTTTCAACCAACTCTCAGTCAAATAGGTTTGTGGTGTTGGAAACTTATAAGCCATGGCTACATAAGCTGGGCTATATGCAGCATAACCCTGCCCCTTGGTGTTGGCCAGTATCATCCTCGTTACATCTGCTCTTGGCAGAATCCATCCTATCACCTCTGAACAGGGGAAAAGTTCAGGTCTGGTAGCCACCTTCATAATGGTTGATCTCTCGATGTTGGCATAGATAGGCAGATCTTAAAACCCAGCCTCTAGAACACTCTGGTTTGAGATCATTCTGTATATCTCTCCCCATTTATACTCTGGATCAATTCCAGTAAAGGCTTTAGTGTCTTCATAAATAACCTCAACTATGATTATTGGCTCTACTTCTGGTTCCTCCTCGGTTGCTTGGGCCTTCTTTTTCTGCTTTCGCGGCATATTGTTGTGCTGATGATTAGCCTGTATTGATCATGCAAAATGGCTTTAGTCCACTTACTCATAGAAAACCATGTATTGAAAGAAACAAAAAAAATAACCAAAACAATACCATCTCGTCAATATGCATGCTAAATAATTTTCTCTTATCAAAACCAATGATCCCTTTGTATGTGAAGCTTTTAAAAAACAGGAAACTTGCAAAACCTATCTGCCCCAAATCTACGAAAAACTTCTGCTTGGGAAAACTCTATATCCTCACAACACCCTTGTGTCTACGGGCAGAAATCTCGACTGAGGGGAAATCCTTGAAAACCACAGGCCGCTAAAACCCCAAAACCCCCTCTGTACAACTGAAAACTCCTCCTACATCCCATGGAAACCTACCGCTACTCAAACAATGCCTGCGTAGCCCATGATTTAAAATGGTGCAAGAAAGAAGGGAGCAGTGCAGACGGTGAAACGCTCGTCTGCACCCTGCCCTTATTTTCCAAACAACTGTCAAAGAGGCACTCATGGTCGGCTAAAACAAATACCACAACCAAAACTGGCGAGAAAAAAAGGGTCGGCTGAGTGAAATGGCACTCACAAAACAGATAGGGAAAACCCTGGAAAAGAACATGATCGCCGCAAAACCCCATGGGATAACCAATACCTTAACCCTAAACAAAATTACGGAAAAAAATGATGCTAAGAAAAAAGGTTTAAGGTAGATCCTACCTGGAAAAAATCCACGGATGACCTGGACAGAAATGACCTTCACAGGTACACGAATCGTTTAGACAATCGACAGCTGCGCGATTCCAAATGGGCAACAGACAATGACCGAAAAAACAAACTTTACAGCCTTATAAGCTCGACCATGAGAGGGAGAGGTTAAACGGGAGGGAAATAAAAGCGTTAAGTCAACATCGTACAGGAACTCGTAAGCAAACGCGAAATGTTAGAAAGATTTGGCAGATCATATCTGGGATATCGGATGAAGAACAACAAAATGTCTAAAACCATACATTGGTAGGTCTATCAACTACCAAGCATTGGTATCAGCGAAAACTATGGGAAAATGTGGGATGGATTTGGTACTGAGCCTCCGCAACGTCGGCCAGCAAAATAACTAAGCTTCCGGTTCACTCCACAGGACATGACCGATATAGCGGGAATCCCAAACTTAATCAGATATGGGAAGACAACAAACGAATGGAGACCCGGTTCATCGAAACTGCTCCGAACTAAGCTTCTAGTAGATCAGCAAACAACTTCCGATACAAAAGGCGAAATGACATCTGATATATCGGAGAAAGACCTTGGAACGCTCCCGATGGAAACATCGACTAGCTAGTCACTTACGCACCCGATTTATCAGAAAAGTAGTCAACTGTGCATCCGAAGTAAGCAAACAAAACTTCAATTTTTTTCAAAAATTCAAGCCATGGGCAAAATTTTGGTGAAGTCATGAGATTCCTTAAGCCTTCTAAATACTAAAAAGATAAGGGGGGACCCTAAAATTAAATTGTTTGGGGGAAAACAATTGCAGTTGCGACAGGAACCCAACCTTTGTGACTTATCTTGGGAGACTGGAAATTAATACTGAGTTTTGAAAATTTAGGTCAATATATTTTGACTAAATAAAATTTATCTTTGGTATTTTATCTTTGGATTTATTGATTTTTGTAATTTTTTTTGCGATTTTTGGATATTTATATTGGAATTCGTAAATAGCGGATACCCCAAAGAACCTAAAAAAAAACTCGATTATTTGGTTCTAATACCCGATAATGGGAAATCCAAAATCGGAAATTAAATTTTAGGTCAAGACATTTTGACTAAATAAAATTTATCTTTGGTATTTTATCGTTGGATTTATTGATTTTTGTAATAATTTTTTGCGATTTTTGGATTTTATGTCGGAATTCGGAAATAACGGATACTGCAAATAACCTAAAAAAAAAGTTCATTATTTGGTTCCCATACCTGATAATGGGAAATGGGAAATCGTGTCAACTAATTTGTTTTACGTAATAATTTTCTGTGCTTTCGCAATTTCGTAAATCGAAAGTGTAAATGTTTTGAAATTTTATATCTTATGGTGTTTGGTTGATCTTGTTCGTTGATCCATAAGAAATATACGGTCAAGATTATTTTTGTTCGTTTTAGTTGGATTTTTAAAGAATCAAACTTAGGATTTTTCACTCTGTTGAGGGTTTTTTTAATGTGCATTTCCTTAATGTCTCAGCACGTATACTCATTATTTTGACCTGTAAGTTTTCACTCCCTGACCGTTTTTTCTGGTAAATTTAAACTATCGACGTTTTTAGACATTGTTGCTAAAATTCAAGAGCATAAAATCAAAGATCCCAATGCCGGTGTTTTCATTGACACCAGTGGGTATGTGTCTGATTCCTCATATCTGGACTGGTCCAGAATTTATTCTATTTTTGACAGTGATGATTTTTCCTCTGTTGTTGATGACCAACATTTCTACATGCACATACGCAATTCTCAGCTCCATTGCATTACGACAAGAACTCCTTTTATGCCTTACACGGACCCTGTTAAGTGGGCATTGGACCACGTTGACCTTAACCAACGAATGTTTAATGATATTAACAATGTCTCTATTGCTTCGTTTGATCCAGATGTGTTTGATAGGGCTTATGCTTTGGCAACTCCCAAGAAGTTTTTCTCGTTGAAATTTTTCGACGAAACCCTTGCCAAATTGAATAACAAACATGTTCCTATGGTGAACCATGTTTTGCTTACAGGTGATTCCTTCAACGGGGCGCAAATTCTGTTTTGCAATTTGTGGGAGGAAATTGAAAAATATCAAAGAACCCCAGCCAACCGAAAACCATCTTTCTACATGTCAGGGTTTGTTGTGGATGCATTTTGTGCGTGTTCTTGTTTCCCGGAGCTAAATTGGAATTGGAGCGAGAAATGTCCACCTGTTCATATATATTGCACTGATATGTGGGACGACAATTTCATACCTCATGTCTATGAGCTCTGTGACCTGTTTCTCGGGTCAATGTACTACAAAATTTGTAAATATGATGCTCTTGCATTCTACGAAAAAGATAGGGAACTCATTTCAGTGTATGGCGACTGGTATGTAAGAGAACATTTCTCTTACATAAGGATTTGGGGCAACAATATAGTCCACTTGATTCCGAGAATAGTTCCAAATCGAATGGTGCTTCAAGAATTTCCCTATCAAACTGTGATTGATGGGGATTTCCCCAAGTTGACCAAACATAAGAAGAAGGGGTGGCCTAAATTTCCTGTTCATCTTGGCAATCTTACGGTACATAATCATGTTCATGTGTGTTTGTTGGGAAAGGAGATTTTAGTTATGAGCTTGGGGGAGGTATTCAAAAGAATGCATGACCCAGTGGCTTTTTTGCATAATCTATTTGCTCATAAGCATGTGAAATTTCAATATGTTCATGAAAATGAGCCCAATGATTCCATGTTGCGAGGAGCTACTACTTTTCAGGAGGTGATTGGTAAAATCAGTGATCCAGAGACAAAGTCGCATCAGTACGTGTATGAAAAGGATCTTAAGAGAATAATTCTCCAAGAAAGAGCAAATAAACTGGAACTAAAACAAGATCTTGACAAGGAGAAGACAGAACAAGAAGCAAGAGAACATTTAGCAAGGTTTATTGCTGTTGTTGGTGCTCAACCTAAGGACAAGGGCAAAGGTGTCCTTCAAGGCCCATGTAGCCCCTCTCTTACCAGAATGGAAGATACACTGGAGAAAGGGGCTAAACTTTACCTGTTTCAGAAGTAGAAGATAGAAGAAGAAGCGACATAACATGCAGCAAGGTCTGTTGTTGTTGTTGCTTCTCAACCTAAGAACAAGGGGAGAGGTGTTCTCGAAAGCCCATCAAGCTCCTCTCTTACAACAATCGAAGATATGTCGGAGAAAGGGGCATAACTCAATTTTTTTTGTTGAAAAAGTCGGATCTCAACTACAAACTGAGACAGAGTTAATTAAAGTAAATCCTAAAAGACAGAAGATTGTAGCAGTTTTTGAACACGCTCATTTGCCAGAGGCATGAACAAAAGAAAAGTCGATTTCTTCAATCTCAATTCGCAACAAAGAGGAGAGGCGGGTTCAAGAATGTTCAATCCTAAATACAGTTGTGCAAGAATCTTCTGTACAAAAGGTAATTTATTTATCGTCATCTTAGATTGAGAGTCATGATACGAACATGGAAGAAGACGGTGAGGTTGTTATGACTACCCTTGTGTCATTTACCCCCAATATCCAAAGCTTTTGCAGTATGTTAGGTACATCATCTTTCCAGCATTGTTTTTCTGAGGTAAATTTGTCATCAACAATGTTAGCTACTATTAGCATGTTCACCAGTTCAGTTGACTCACCTATTCATTGTTTTGCTTCTTCTTTTTCATTAGCTCAGCCTATCACTACATCCCTAGTTCCCTATATTTTTCAAGGAGACATTCCTTCTATCTGTATGACTATTCCTTAAAAGGAGGAATTTTCTATATCTGATTCTTTTACATCAGTCACCTTTACCTCTGTTTCTTCTCGTATGAATATTCTCCCTCTTAGCATAGACATTCCTTTAAAGCAAACCCAAACTGATCCTTTGGTTAGCATCCACCAACAAAGCATTTCATCTTCTGAAGTTATCACAGATTTTGGAGAAGATGCAATTGTATCATTTGACAAATATTATTGGAGTAAAAAGGATAAAGTTATGGTTAAAAGGGGAGCCAAGAGAGCCAAAGAAATCTCAGGCAAAAATGTGCGTGTTGTTGGTCAGGTTATATGGAAAGCAGACATGAGTGATAAGCAACAAGGAGCAGTGGACACAGTAGCTGCCATGGGAGTTTTTGCTGGAGCTAATTTCAATGTGTTTCACAATTAAGTTTGGCTCTTGGTGAAAAATAGAAAGATTTGGAGAAGGCCAAATGGGAGTCAGCAGAAACACAATAGAGGCATGAAGAACAGATTAGGCAGTTGAAACAAGAACATGAAGACAAAATAGAGGAATGGAAAAAGAAAGTTGAATACGCCAAGCATCAACTTCAAAATGCAGAGGTTGGTAAGCAGCAATAAACATAACAAATTGCTCTTGTCAATTAGGAACTGAAAGATGTCCATTTAGTCTCAAAAGGCTGCTCTTTTGTCGACATGAGACCTGACGATTTTAAACACATACTCTGTAAAATACATGAAGAATTTCGATAGGTTGTGATAGATTTGTATATTTGTTTTGATGAGATGCAAGGCCTGTACAAGAAGTTTATCAAGCATTCTAAAATTCTTGGGGATCACTATCATTGGATGAGAGCAACAAACACTGCTTTAGATCAAGCTAGAGGTTGCCAAAAGCAAATTAAGGAAAGACCTAATGGCTTGCAAATTTTAGACAAGTTAGACCTGAAAACAACTGAAGTTTCGATTGATACATGGGAGGCTATGTGCGATTCAGTTGAAGCTGTAGTCAAGGCAGGACAAAAGGTTTGTGAAAATAGGTGGTCTGCTTCAAATAAATTGCTATACTATTTGAGTTTACCTGTGTTGGAACCTCTCAGCGATGCACTTTGTCCTAAAGTTCATTTGGAAGAAGTGGAAAAGCATTTTGATGATACCAAAGATTTGATCCAACAAATCAGTCAGTTAATGGTGCAAGAGATTCAGAAATGGATAGAAGTTTCCCATGTCTCGATAGCTCAGATAAAGTTGTTCATCAAAGAATGGAAAAAATTAGAAGGGAGGAAATTTCGTCCCAAATTTGCAAGAATGATATTTAGTTGAGGAATGTTCATTTTCAAGAAGTCAATGACATTCTGGATTTATTTGTCAAATGGCGTTCTGCCCTTAAGCAAAGCTAGAAACTATTTATTTGTGTAATTGCACGTTTTGGTAATATTTGCAAATATTTACGTATACAGCTGTGTTGGGGAAAGAAATTTCTATCGTGAATTTGGACTTATTGTGTAAGTCCAAGAAACAATGTTTTTTGCAATTTGTGTATTTTTAACACTTAAATGGTAAGTTGGTATAAATTAAGTTGAAACAAGTAATTTTGATTTGCATGTTTGTACATTAATTGGTTGTTTCTTTCATCTGTTTATTCTGTAATAGTTCTTTCTTGAAATTATTAGTTATCTTGTTTAGGAATGAGTTTATGCTCAAAGTAATTTAAACTTTGCAACTTGTTTGGGAATATGTTAATGAAATACACTTAGCTTTCAGGGTTCTGGCGCCGTGACTTGAAAGACACTCTGAATTGATCTCAAAAGATTCTTGCACATTATAATTAAAGAAATGGACCGATTATTTAAAGAGTGCCCATGTTAGTTTTTCGATTTCCGCATTTCGGGTATCGAAAATTAGCAACTCCATTATTTGTTAGGGTTATTTGGGGTATCCTTGATTTACGATCTCTGATATTTCGGATGTCAGAAGCCTTAATGAAAGTTTTATAAAAAATAAAAATAAAACCTATGATTTAAGTGGGTGGTCGAAGTAAATTATTTAATTGGTCA
The DNA here is from genome assembly GCA_001517045.1 of Pseudotsuga menziesii. NCBI lineage: Eukaryota > Viridiplantae > Streptophyta > Pinopsida > Pinales > Pinaceae > Pseudotsuga > Pseudotsuga menziesii. The sequence continues at coordinate 261,062 of LPNX010080246.1, forward strand.
ATATATATATTAAATAATAGGTTGTTTGTCATTTCATTTTATAAAGATGTTTCCAAGTCTCTCATTTTCGAATATTGTAAACTGGAAAATACATTTTTTGCTAAGGTTATTTCGGGTATGCTCGATTTTCGATATTTCGGATATCAAAAACATGATACTCAAGATTTTGTTGAAATAATTTGGTCGTTTCGCGATTTTCAATTCCGCAAATATCACAAAATATCACAAAAAGTCGAAATTCGGAAATACCACAAAAATTTGTTGTGATATTTTGAGATTTTTTGTCTTATTTCCAGATTTCGTATTTCCCACATTTCGGATATCCGATTTCTCGGTATCGGAAATTGGAAATTTCATTTTTGTTAAGGTTATTTGGGGTACATTTCTTAGGGGAGGGAGCTAGGGTTTGAAGAGGAGCGTGGTAGAGCTGATCAAGGCGCGTGGTTTCCTGATGGTGTCGGGCTGCAGGCTGTGCCCGGTATCTTGGCCTCCTGCAGGGTGCCATGGCGGCATTAGGGCAGGGGGCGCCCGCCCGAGATGAGGGGTCTCCTAGCATGAGAAGGAAGGACCTGGCAGAGGATGGCAAAGGGGACGGGTCTCAACCTGTTTCCAGGGAAGGCAAACATTCGAGTATTGGCGGTTGTTTCCCAAGAATGGCTTCCATCCCCGCGATTCAGATCAGATCTGAGGCAGTCAAGGGAAAGATCGAGACTTGGAAGGAAAAGGATCTAATAGGGAAATTTGTGGGGATATGGCTGAAGGAAAAAGACCTGGTCATGTGGATCAATGGGGTGTGGAAACCTAAAGGACACTACGATCTCCAGTTAGGATCCAACAGTTTTTTCACCATTATCTTCTTTAACCAGGAAGACATGGATAGAATCATGGAGGGCAGTCCATATTTCTTCTTCTCAGCTGGCTTGTTCTTACGGCTATGGAAGGAGCGTTTCAACCCAGAAACGGAGGACATGACAGTTGCCCCAGTTTGGATTCGCCTCTTTTCCCTCCCGGGCGAATACTGGGACTTGGAGACCTTGCGGGACATTGGAAACAACCTGGGATAATTCATAAAAATAGCAGAACAAACAAGGATCCAAAGGTACACGGCGTTTGCCCAGATTTGTGTTTACATGGATCTATCTAGAGAGCTGCCAGAAGCAATCAGTTTAAACTGGGAAGATGAGGAATGGATTCAGCCTATTGACTATGAACAACTCCCCTGTAGATGCCGACACTGTCATGAATATAGCCATTTGGGAAGAAATTGCCCCAGAGATAGCCTCCGGTCTGATCTGGCTGCCCCTGTGTCGCCTAAAGCTGTGGTTGAAGATGGGTTTACCCAGGTAAAAAACAGACGACGCAGCAAAGGGTGGGGTAAATCCTCGACTCGCTTGGAATCAATGTCCAATGAGAAAACTCAAGGGAACTAATTTGAAGCGTTAGTGTCCTTGGAAGAGGGAGAAGAGGCTCAGGCTATGTCAATGACTGAAGACCAGTAGGAAGGCCAATCCAAATCACTAGTTCTTAAGGAAACCCAATAGATGGAAGGAACGGAGGAGGATGAAGGGGAGGATATGGATCTGGGCGAGTTAGACCTGGATGCCATAGAGGAAGAATGTAGAAATAAGGGACAAGGGTATGTCTCGAGATGTCAACTTGAACTTCTCTAGGAAGCCATTATCCGAACGGGTGCAGTGGAAAGATTGGGGATTGACCCAGACACCTAGAAGGGTAGTAAGCGGAAGTCTCCAGAGGAGGAACTGCGTCATGGGAGGAAGACAAATAAGCAGTGTATAGGAGCTGTTGGAGTACGCTTGATCGAATCCGGTTAGTATCCTACGATCCAGGCAGCCTTCTCTGAAGCTAAAAAGGTTTGCCAATGAAGCTCATTTCATGGAATATGAGGGGGTGTAGTAACCCTAGGAAATGGAAAGCAATAAACCATAAGATTAAGCAGGAATCCTTGGATATTGTGTTCCTCCAAGAAACCAAATGTAGTTATGGGGGCCTCGCAAAGATTAAAGACAAGATTTAGAAGGGAAGTCAGGTCATGGCCATCAATGCAGCAGGACAATCGGGCGGTATTGCTATCCTTTGGCAGCCACGATCGATGGAATTCTCCAACTGGCGGGCCAATAAGTTTGCCCTAATGGCAGATTTTTGCTTTCTGGATTTTGGAGTCCAGGGAACGGTAGGAAACATCTATGGTCCCAGCTGTTTCATGGAGAAGCAATCGTTTATGGATTTCCTCAATTGGCTCCAGGAGCAAGCGAAGCAGGGGTCATGGGTGCTTGGGGGTGATTTCAACCTGATTGCAAACCTTGGGGAGAAGAAAGGTGGAAGAAGAACCCTGTACAAATACCAAGAAGCGTTCAACGAATTCCTTGCTCAGAGCTCACTGGTTGATGTGGAAACCGGGTGTGGCTGGTTTACGTGGAATAATAAGCGTGGAGGGGAGCATTTGGTGACCTCCCGTCTGGATCATTTTTTGGTGTCAGAAAATGTCATGCATAGTATGGGGGAAATTCTAGCTGATGTCCTCCCGACGACTGGCTCAGATCACAGGCCCATCAGTCTCTCTTGGGATTGGTCTTGCTCCCCTAGGGGGGAACCCTTTCACTTTGAAAGTTTATGGATGGAACACAAGGACTTCAAGGACCTGGTAAGTCAGTGGTGGCAGGAATTGGTCCCCCCTAGGAACCATAATGTTTCGATTTCAGCAGAAACTAAAGACCCTGAAAGCTAAGATCCGTACGTGGAACAGAGAGGAATTTGGAAACATTTTTTAGGACAAAAAACAACTGTTGCTAGAGTTGGATCTCATCAACAGAAAAGGTATGGAAGTTGGATGGAACGAGGATATGAAAGAAAAAAAAGGATCTTATGGGTTAGTTGCAAGCTAGGGAAAAAAAAGAGGCGATGTATTGGCAACAGAAGGCGAGGGTAAAATGGCTGAAGGAGGGTGAACGAAACACTAAATTCTTTCATAACTCGATGATCCAGAATAGGAACAGTTCTCGAATCCAAAGGCTCAAGACCAGAGCTGGAAACAAAGTGGACACTAAAAGGGAGATAGAAGCTGAGCTCACTCAACACTTCTCGAAGATCCTCAGGGAAGATGGGGGAGATAGAAGCAGGGACATTGAACAAATAAATAAGTTAGTTCCTTGGTTGGTCACTGGAGAAAACAATGAAATGTTGAATAAGCCCATTGGGATGCAAGAAGTTGAGGAAGCAGTCAACCAAATGGCTCTGGGTAAGGCTCCTGGACCAGATGGTTTCACGTCCAACTTCTTCCATTTCTTCTGGGATCTTGTTAAGGAGGATGTGCTCAATATTGTGGAGGAATCTAGAACCAAAAAAGGGGTCCTTAAAGCCTTCAACGCTACTTTCCTCACCCTCATACCTAAAGAGGCAGGGGCGGATTCCCCCGACAAATTCAGGCCGATAGCGATATGCAATGTCATATACAAGATCATCTCCAAAGTCATTGCTAACAGGCTCAAACCCCTCCTCCCGTCGCTTATAATCCTAGAACAATATGGTTTTGTGGAAGGTAGGCAAATCCTGGATGGGGTTATTCTTGTGCACGAAGTGGTTCATTTGCTCAAAATCTCGAGATCCCATGGGATGATGATTAAGCTTGATATTGCAAAAGCTTACGATAAGCTCAACTAGGAATTCATGGAGAAGATGTTGGGAGCCTACGGCTTCTCTCCCGACTGGGTTGAGTGGGTCATGGGCTTGGTTTCCTCGCCTTTCTTTAATATCTTCCTTAATGGATCACCGACTTCCTCCTTTCAGCCTTCTTGGGGCATTCGCCAAGGAGACCCTCTGTCCCCTTTTCTTTTTATCCTCATGGCTGAGGGCCTGAGTCACCTCATTGGGGCACAGGTTGAAAGTGGGGCAATTCATGGAGTGAAAATGCATGAGGGGGCGCCCTGTCAGACCCACCAACAATTTGTGTATGACACTAGGCTCATGGGGCACCCTTCAGTCCAAGAAACTCGAAGCTTCAAAAAAAGTCTGGACCTTTTTGCTCAGGCCTCAGGCTTGGTGGTTAATCCCAATAAATCTCAGGTTTTCTTTGTCAACACTCCCCCGGCCACCCAAAGGAATATCCTGAGAATCTTGGGCTTCTCCAGAGGGGATTTTTCGTCTAAGTTTCTTGGCGTTCCCCTGGGGATCGGAAGGCCTAACATAGAAGCATGGCAGGAACTTTTGGATAGACTAAAGCAAAGATTATCAAGCTGGGTGCTCCGCCCCCTTAACTTTCCCAGTAGGCTGATCCTGGTTAAGTCCATCTTACAAGCGATGCCGACTTACCTTTTTTCGATCTTAACCGCGCCAAAGGCCATCCTTAAGCAAATCCGAAGTATCCAACGTAATTTTTTCTGGGGGAGGAATGGGGAGAAGGCCAAATTCTCCTTGGTAAGCTGGGAGGATGTTTGCCAACCTAAGGAATAGGGGGGTTTGGGCCTTAGTGATCCTGAGGTAACGTCGAAGATCCTTGGGGCCAAGGTTTGGTGGAGGTGGGTTAATCTTTCATCGGAACCATGGGCAAAACTGTGGAGCATAAAATATGTCAGGGACAGACCCAGACATCTCTTGATTCATTTCAACGAAGCCCCTAGTGGATCACCCATATGGTTGAAAGCCATGGCAGGAAAAACTATTATTCAAGAGCATAGTTTCTGGGAGATCAGGGATGGTAGCAGGGCGAAGTTCTGGGAAGATTCATGGAACCAGTTCCCCATCCTCAACAGGGATCCTCGGTGGGCTCTCATCAAACAGCAGGAGCTCGAGAGGGACAGGATTCTGGTGAACCAATCGTGGAGGCTGGGGTTCCAAATGGATCACCATTTGTGGAACTTCCCTGAGAAACCTGATTTTACGAGTGAGGAGGATTGGGAAGCCTTCCAGGAGGAATTGAACAAACGCTTTATCAAGGCTCAAGAAGGACCTGATATCCTGTGTTGGGGTTATTCTTCAAAAGGATCCTTCAGCGTCAAGGAGGCCTACAGTATCAGGATTTCTAGGAATGTGGCGATGGATGACATCTGGAAAAAAATTTGGGCTGTCAACTTATGGCCCAAAGTGGCCCTCTTTGTTTGGCTTGTAGTCAGAGGAAGGATCCTCACTTGTGAAACTTGCGAAAGCAGGGGATTATTAGACCGTCCCAGTGTTGTCTGTGTTATCAAGCGGAGGAGACGATGGGTCACTTGATGGATAGCTGCCCTTTTGCCGCTGCAATTTGGGAGAAGGGAGCGATGATGTTCAGACGGAGTGACAGGAATCGGGGCCAACCCTCCCAGACCATAAGAGAATGGAGCCCAAGAGCCTTCAAAAACACCATTATTAGAACCATCTGGGATGCTTTTCCGGGCATGGCCATGTGGTGTGTTTGGAAGGAGAGTAATGCTAGGATCTTCTGAGACCAGTGCAAAGACATGGAGGCGGTCTGGAAAGCGGTGCAAGACAACCTGTTATCTTCTATTAGGTGCATGCAGTGGAACGAACATGATAAGATTATCCCGAGGGAAGAAGTCCAGATCGCAGAGAACTGGGGGCTGAATAGGCCTTTGATTGTTGCTCTGCATTATCGGGACAAACTGTGCATCCCCTCTAGCCCAACAATTTGGTCGGTTCCTCCTCCCGGTGTTTTCAAACTGAATTTCGATGGCGCATCTCGTGGCAACCCAGGTCCGACTGGTTTTGGTGGCCTTTGCCGTGATCAAGAGGGCCGGATCAAGATGGTTTTCAGGGGAGCTATAGGGCAGGATACAAACAATTCGACTGAACTGGAAGGCCTCATTCAAGGCTCGGAAGTGCTGATTAGTGGGGGGTTCCTTCTGGCGATAATCGAAGGTGATTCCAACACTCTCATCACAGTGGCTAAGCATCTTCTGAATGGACAAACGATGGACAAGATCTCTCCTAGTTGGTGCCTAGCATACATACTGGATCGACTGCGTGTCCTTCTCCATGTGCACCCTGCCATCTCTTTTCACCACGTCAGAAGGGAGGCCAACAAGGTTGCAGACTGTTTGGTGAACACTGGCGTGGAGTGCAGAGTCGACTTCTAATGTGACAGGCTAGATGGTAATGAAAAGGAGGACTGGGCCCAGCAATGCAGCCACCTGGCTGCTAGGGATCTCTCCGGGGTAATACAGATGGACGTTCAGATGGAGTAAGATGGCGTGAGCACGCCTACACGTGGCTAAGCTAATGCAGAAGAGGACCTTTGGCATTAATGCTCGCCGACTCTGGAGCTTAGCACTGAGCGAGAGGACCACCGACCGGACAGGGTTCATTATCTCCGCAGGACAGAGGTTCTCAGTCTCATGATGGGAATGATGCAGGTAATGGTTAGGGATGGAATGTTCCCACGAGTGTTCATTTGTTTTATTTCGACGATTTTGATCTCTGCCATGATGAGTTAGGCTCCGGAAAGAGCAGGACCACGTATCTGTCTTTTGTCTTGCGTCGTGTGTTAAAGTTTGGTCCTGTTAGGGTGATCCATCTTTGCCTCCCGTTGCCTGTCCGGTCCTCACAGTCTTTCCCAATGCTCCCCAAGAGGCAGTTCAGAGGGGAGGTTGGCTCTGGGGAGGCATCTGGCTTATCGTCGGTTAAGGGGAAACCTCAAACGACAGACACGTCAAGCAACTCGCGCTCAGCTCCAGGCTCAGGAGGAGGCAGACCTCTATAAGGAACATGTTCCACTCAGTATCAGGCTCGAGGTTGAAAGGGTGGTTGAGGGACTTTGGGCGAAGGCGAAAGCCATGCCCCGGGAGAATCTTCACACGGATGTTGCAGACTGGGCCTTAGACCCAGGAAACATTGCTGGACGCGCCTCAGCTTATGATAGAATGCTCATGATGTATTGGGTTACGGTCCGTTTGGGTGGGCATTCCACAGCGATGCAGGAGGCCAAGAGAGATGGTGATCTAGAACCCATGCCATTCTGGAAGGAGCATAACTCAGAATGCCACATAATGCACCAGAAGCTCGACATCCTCGCTGCTTGTTTGGGCTTTCCTTTCCACCCTATGGATCACCGAGCCATGGAGATAGCCAGGCCTCGGGAGTAGACCATCCGAAATGGCAAGGCGGACGAAGGAGGACCGGTGGAGGTTCAGAACACGACTGGCCCCATGAATTCTACATCGGCGCTTGTGTCTGGATCGCAGTAACCAGCTGCCGGAAGCCCATCAGCATCAATCCCTCGCTGGAGCTCCCTCCCCTCTGGTCGGATATGATTTCTCTTACCAGTGTGTGGTTTTTCCTGGTTTTCTCTTATGTTATTGTATCTCCGGCATTATTTAGTTTAGATTAATGTAGCTTGTATGTTATTCGGCACTAAGCTGTCAACTGGGGTCTGGGTGGTGATAGGTCCCTCAAGTCGTCAATTTTGATGTGGGTGGGAAAACAATGTAACAGGATCGGGACCCATAGTAGGAATAGAGATATTAGGGGGTGCAGGAGGCTTTGGGAAAACTCTGTATTTTTTTGGCAAATCAGTTCTGGTCAAGTCCCGGATTGGTTCCCGCAGGATTGGACTAAGGCATCCTTGTTTTTGGGCCGGCTCTAGTTGTATTATGCTCTGTAATTTGGCTTCTGCATAGTAATGCATGTTTTATTTACAAAAAAAAAGGTTATTTGGGGTATGCCTGATATTGTACATTTTTTCAAAGTGTTAACTGGACATTAAGGTTTTTGTTGAAATAATTTCCTAGATTTGCTATTTTCGATTTGGGATATTTTGGATATTACAAAGTGGTAAGATCGGTTTTTATGTTTGTAATGTTTATTGATTTCTTGGATTTCCAATATTTCAGATTTAATTATCATGAATCGCAAATCGCCGATAGCCATAATAACCCTAATAAAAATTGCAATTTTTGGTTCTCGATATCTGATTTTGGAAATTTGGTATCATGTTTATGGAAATCAGGATCAAATTTTATAAAATAAAAAAAATTATAATATAAATAATGCATTTTAAGTTTGTTTATATATAGTGGAAATTATATGATTTAATTTTATTTGCAGAAATGATTTTTCTATTAATAAATATGACGTTTAACCCTGGATGTGAATGATGAGAGTTAAATTGGCAAGTATGGAACGAATAGGTATATTGTCGAAGATTGATGTTGTACTTGTTTCTGTCATCTATCCTGCACTCATTATGCATTAATGAAGTGGGTCTTGCTGTTGAGGATGGTCAACTTTGTGATGATTTGAGTTTTAATGTTGGGATTGGAGTTGATTCGATAGTAAGGTGTATCATAAAAATTATATGCGTTTTAATGCTGAGGTGACAAATGTCAAGTTGTCGGTAGTGACGTCTCTACTTCCATTTTGTCCGAGACGAAATTAATTAGTGGTTGTCGACGAAGTTTTGTGAGCACGTATCAACTTCAATGGAGGACATCGTAGCTATTGAGTTAAGGGATGATTTGACGCGGCGGTCATTTTGTTATGTGGTTACAGGACAATTTCGCTTAGTGAGTAATTGGAAGTGGTACAACAATCTTTTTTCTCCATTAATGGCCTCATGTTGGTTTTAGCGTGATGATGAATCTTTCTCCCTAATTCCGTTTAGCTATTTCTTGCCTAACTGATTGGGTGTTGGGCCATTTTTGTTCTTCCCTGATTTTGTTCAACTCTGTTTTGTTTTGCATATGAACCAACATACTATGTCCAAACAACATACCACGTTTTGTCGTGCTAGAAGTGCTCGCGGTCATGTGCACCGAGGGGCGCATGTGACAAAGGTAGATGGTTACAATAATGATATTTATCCGCAAGTTCAGTCCATAATAGATGACTAGGAAAGGAGGCTAGTAAACGAGAATCTTGCTCATGATGATGATGGGGTAAGCCCGAATAAGTATTGGATCGTAAAAAACATGATGGGGTCCCTCATGGAAGAAATGATAGGGAAATGGAATAATAGTAAGTTGGCAATTTCAGAGGCTACGCTGAAAATGTTGGACTTAGATATGGTTATCATGGAGAGAGATATGATTTACATGTGGAAAAAATTATCCATGGGAGTTGACTCTTTGGGTGATGTAGGTAGCGGGAATGTCTCGATGGCTCCATAAATGAATGTTGACCCAGCTCGTATGATACCCACTGTATCTGCAGTGCATGTTACAATAAGCCATCTTTTCGAAGGAGGTCTCGAATTTGATGCCTCTGTGGGGATCACGGATGCTTCTGTGGGCAAAGCGAATCTTTCTGTGGGGAAAGCAGATGCCTCTGTCGAGAAAGTGGTTATTCTGTCGCTGAAGCACAGTCTACCATTTTCAGACAAGGAAGTCTATGGGCCTTGTCCTATGGTTAAAGAAACGCAAGACACATAGGATTCGACTATCACTACCAGCGGTGCTAACTCATGATCTTGTTTCTGTTTCATTTTTTTCTATTTTGGTTCCTTTTGTTTACTTCTAAGTTTATGCTTTTTTTTTTAGTTTTCAAGGTCTCTTCGTAAACATTTGTTTATAGTAATTTTGTACGTAGCCCCCCATATATCACATGGGTTATTGTGGCTCTTTTGAATATGTCTGTAATTTTATTTTAACTTTACTTAACGAGCAACGCTCATTTTTTGTATGGTTTTTATGCTCGGTACACATCAACTGTAGATTTTTTTCTTTTAACGTATTTGAGGGGTTGTTAGAGCACTGTTTTCACTCGATCAGAATTCTCGATTTTTTGTAATATTTTTTAATGGATTTTAGTGGTTGTTAGAGCACTGTTTTCACTTGATCAAAATTCTCAATTTTCTGTGATATTTTGTATAGTTGAATAATAGCAATGCAAACTTACAAAAAAAAATAATGTGAAGTTTAAAGATGTAATCCTAATAAAGCTAAAGTTAAAGATCTAATGTACGTGAATAGGTTGATATGGGTATATGAAATTTATTTAAATATCTAATGACAATTTTTTATGTTAATAAATATCAAGTTTGAAGATGATTCGAGATCAAGATTTGTGAAAGCGGAAATTGTGAATTGTATTTGAACACATAAGATTTGTGTATATGTCAGAAAATCTGAAATCGAGACATAATGTGTTCATTATTTTCACACGTAAGATTTTTGGAATCGGGAAGTCATAATAACATTTCAGAAGATTTAGTCAATAAATAGATGCACCTATTGAGGCAAATATTATGTGGACCAGGTATATTCAAGAGAGTTGTCTTATAATTGTCGAGCGAGGTATTTGTTTTTGTATATGCAGATATTTTTCCGAAAAATATGCTTTGATTTTGAAAATTACAACATAAACATTTTGTAAACATGTCACTGAAGAATCAAACATTTTGTAATAAAGATTTAATATACATGAATAGCTTGGTTTGGGTATATGATATTTATTTAAAGATGCAATAACAAATATTTATATTAAAAAATATGAAGTTTAAAGATAATTCGACATCAAGACCACTGAATGGATTTATTGTTCATTTATTTTAAAACATTGTTTAATAAGAAATTTCTGAAAGTGGAATCAAAATTTTGCATTTTGGATTCTACAATTCGACATTTTGGAATCTGGAGATTTCGGAATTAAGAATTTCCGAATATATAAATCTCTCTCTCTCTCTCTCTCTCTCTCTCTCTCTATATATATATATATATATATATATATATATATAAAGAACAACATTTATATATATGAATGATGTGCAACTGATATTTGCTTCAGTAGGAAGCTGTATTTATTGACTAAATATTACAATGTTATTATGTCTTTGGGATTTTTATATTTATAACTTGGAATTAATATGATTTGTATATGAAAGGCTGGAATGGGAGGAGAATCCAAGATGTGAAATATGTTCGATTTGAAACATTTGGTGTTTGGAACATGTGATATTGACGATCATTTAATGTTAAGCAAGATATTTCATATATTTAATAATTAAGCAACAATGAAATATTTATACCATCATAAGAAGGCATCGATGAGGTGACAAATGTCAAGTTGACACATTATGAGATAATTTAAGGCTGAGAAAAAGTGAGGGTAATAGTCACTTCTGCGATTAATATGATGATGTTATGTTTTAGTGTTATAAACAGGCAGCATTATAATGGCATTGAAGAGGAGTCTCATCCATCTACACATCGGAATTCAAAGTCTTTACTCCTCACGATTTTGAGATTTCTCCATAATGAATTCGCCCAGGTATATTCAAGAGAGTTGTCTTATCATCATCCCCTGAGGTGTTTTTTTATATATGTAGATGTTTTTTTCTAAAAAATATGCTTTGATTTTGAAAATTACAAAATAAAATTTTGTGAACATGTTACTGAAGAATCATACATTTTGTAAACATTTTAGTTTAGAACATTTGACATAGAAATAACTCTAATGTTAACATTTCAAATTATTTGAGCAAAAAACTTAAGTCTACGTTGTTAGAAATCTGAAATATCGAGAATAGGAAATCGTGAATAAGGGAAATATCCTTAAAAGAAATTCGACTTTGCGATTTCCGATATCGGTTTTTGGAAATTGGGTATTGTGTTTGGGAAATTGGAGAATCAGGAAGCAAGCAAATAATTTGAACAAAAACTTGAGTCTGCATTGTTCGATATTCAAAAATTTCGACTTTGCGGTTTCCGATATCGATTTTCGAAAATTGGGTATTGTGTTTCGGAATTCGGAAATTCGAAATTGCAACCGGGAAGGGAGGAAAATATTTCAACAAAAACGTGAATACGAGTTTTCGACATCCGAGATATCAGAAATCAGAAATCGCAAACACGAGAAATAACTGTCTTTTCGAAAATGAACCTTTTTTACTTATCTTGGTTTGAAAATTGGAAATCGGGTATCGTGTTTTGCAAATGGAAAATTTAAAATGCGAGTTTTTTTGTTTTGTTTTTTGTTTTAAGTTCATTTAAGAAAATAAGAATTGATCTAAAATTTGTATATGTTCATTTTTATACGTTAATTATTTCGCAATAGCTATAATTATTTCCTACATAATAACTTTCGCAATGAGTGTTTTTGTTCTTGAGACAATTTAGTCTAAAATGCAATATTTTAATATTTCTTGGATGTTTCTTGAAACAAAAGTATATGTTTTACTAATAACACAATAATATCTATCTAGAAATGCGAATAGATATATATATATCAAATATGAATACGTAAGGACATATGTTTGCAGTTTTTATATCCCAAATATGCGCAAATCATTTGAACAAAAACTTGAGTCTCGGGTTTTTGATATCGGAAATATCCGAAACGAGAAATCGCAAATAAGATAAATACGAATTGAAAATTTCTAGATTTGAAAAAAAAAATCTTCTTTATTTAAAGTTCATTTAAGGAAATAAGAGTTGATTTATAATTTTTATATGTTAATTATTTCCTGATATATAATAACTGTCGTGGTTAATAAGTTTTACAGTGAGTGTGTTAGTTTCTTAAGAAAGTTTAGTCTAAAAGGCAATTATTTCTCCATTTTTTGGATGTTTCTTGAAACAAATGTAGATTTTTTACATTAACAAATGGTATAAAAGAAACAGTACATTTATAGAGCAAATAATAAGAAGGTTCAACCACAATTTGTTTTTAAAGACTTTGAAGCAAGTAAGATTTCCTCTTGTTTCCTACATTGGACAAATGGATTGTCTTGCATTCAAGAGTATCTGGAAAAAGAGAAAGCTGGAGAAATCCAAAGGCCTGAAAGAGATGCAACTCTTGATATTGCAGTGAATGTGAGTCCTTTTCTATCAGTGTTTCCAATATCTATTGTAACATTTTGTAGGGTCATACCTCAGGCTTTATGCATTGTTAAACCCCATGCCATATGAAGTGGTAGTTGCCTAAGGGATCCCCTTGTTATTGGAGATATTGGAACATAACTAGGATTCAAAACATCCCATAAGGGTCCTTTGTAATAGAGGAATTCGCCAACAACAAAAGATGGTAAGCCAGGAGGTTATTGAGTGGAGTTGTAGACAATGTCAATGACTTTTCCAAGTGAGCCGTTAACAAGTCCTGCTTAAACCCATAAATTAGCAATTAACATGACTTGTTGACCAATAGCAAGAAGAACCTTTAATGACAACTACTTGTCGTCAATGGATCCCTGGCCATGTTTGTTCCTTTGTTTTGCGAAGAAATGTGCAATTGGCATATTAAGTTGTTTCATCATGTGTTTATTGTGTAGTGCAATAGAGGTATTGGTGGGATATAAGTGGATAGATTGTTGAAAAGAGTAGTTTTCCACATGTGAAAGGCATGATCTTGTTCTTGTCATTAGGAGTGCCCAGTGTTCAACAGTTGGTGTTCCATTTCGTAGGTTTATCAAGAGTTGGAGAAAAGTAGTTTGAGAAGGGTTATTTCCTTGTTGTCGAAAAATTGTTTCTAGTGTGATAAAAGTATCAAATGTACGCCATTGAGCTGTTCCAATGGATGAGCCTGCATACATGGGGATGTCTTTTACAGGGGGCAATTCTCCGAATTCACCAACAAGGATTATGGAACAACCACCAAATGACATTGAGCAATTTGAGGGGAAAGCTTGACGTAACCGTGCATTAATTTGAGTCAACATTTTTGGTCTGATAAAGCTCATTTCATCTATGAGAATATAGCGAAAATGGCAGAGTTCTTCTTGAAGTTTTGTAAGGGATTGGCCTTCAAGGGGTTGCATTTCACCAATGGGTATTCAAAGAGCAGAATGTATTGTAGATGCATGCATATTAAAAGCAGCAACACCAGTTGGAGCAAGAAGAAGAAGTGTGAAGGTACTTTGTTCAGATGGAGTTTTTAGTGCAGATTTTAAGCAAGATATCAGGTAAGATTTCCCAGTGCCTGCAGTACCTTGACTCACCATTTTGAGTGATGGAGCAGATGTAGTATTTCTAAAATTAGTAATGACAACATCAAAGGCTATGCGTTGCATGGGAGACAAGGAATTAGGTGAATTGGACAACGATAGGTTGTCTTCATGTAGTTGGGTGGACAAGCGATTGAGGTCAATAAATGATGTTGCTATATGATGCAAGTTGTTGGTTATATTGTTATGTGTCCAATCGCAATTTTGGTCAAAATCACAATGTCAGAGCATTTCAAGGTCATCAATTTGGATGTTGTTTCCTAGTCACATTTGAGAGAGAAGTTCCCATTCATCCATGTTATGGGACACCGGAAAGGTAATAGCATCGGAATTTGAATCATTAGATAGAGGTGTACAGGGTTCTTCTTATGCACGTTCAACATGCCATATAGTATATGTGCCTTTAATATGTTGCCAATGATAAATAATTTTAGAAGTTGTTGTTACAATATCGTGAGGGATGGAACGAAAAGGTTTGTATAGAAGAAGTTCGCTCCAACAAAACGGTTCAAAAGATGAGGAATCAAAGGGAGCAATGGAAAGGAATTGTGGATAGACTCTAACAATTTTGTGATGCAAGTTTTGTTTCCATGGATTTTTTTTTTTTCGATTAGCAGAGAAAGGCCAAGAACAAGAAGCTTCAAGTAGGCTTAGATGTTCAAGAACTAGTGGTCTTTGCATGTATGCAAATATAAAGGGCGGAGTTGGAGGGATGTTATTAGTCCCATTACAAACACAGCGGAAGACACTTTGGCTCACATTCAGCAAAAAGAGGTGACGGCTACAAAGAACAAGCGGGAGTTTTTGCAGCATGTGATATGTCTCTTGTGCACTAATGTCTCATTCTGCAACTGTTTGTGCAAGCAATTGTTTGATTGGCTGAAGAATGGGGCCTCACTTGGTGCTGCATGTTCAAGGCGAGAGAGAATTGTATGGTGGATTTCTGATTTTGGCTCTACTTTTGATGCATGCTTTGAGATGTATTTGAGGACAACATGTTTACAAAGAGCAGGTTGGCAATCAACATTAGCCCTCCATATTGAAAGCATGGCAGGGTTGTGAATATTGAGAAGGGAATCATTTCTTGCAGTATTGTATGTTTTACATCCATTTGCATCAATGAATAATGAAGAAGCAACTTGCAGCTCATATGGAAAAAACATAGCAACATTGAACAGATGTTCCTTTTTTGAGAAGACAAGTTGATTCTGAGCATTTGGTGTGTCTTTGAACAAAATTTACAAGTTCTTCATAGTCAGCTGAGTAGTTTGATGCAAATATGGATTGTGATGCAAGACTACATGGATCATTTGTTGTAGAATGGTGTAACCCCGATGTTGACAAGTGCATATCATGAGGATTCCAAGCTATAACATATGTGTCAAAAAACGTTTTTGTAGCTTCAACTGCAACAATATCTTCCTAATCTAAGGTGTCCATATTTGGTGCATCTGCTAACCAAATAAAACCACGAATGTGTGTCGATCCTCTATGTTGCCATTCATACCTACATGGGATGAAAGGGAATTTATTAGAAATGAAATGTATAAAGTGAAAAATACGAAGATAAAAATAAGAACGAAGAGATGTTAAAATACTTGCATCAAGAATCCGTTATATGAAAACCTTTTTCAAGCACCTTTTGAAGGAATGTTTTGAATCTATTGTGCATGTATTGTGATTTAATATGTGGATTTGATATGATGTTGTGAACTTTGCATTGGTAGTCTTGATCTAAACCGGTAGAACGTCAGCAGGCATTAGAACATGCAAATCTGCCCATTTTGTATCAGCTACACTAAGGGTAAAGAAGAAAGTTGTTGTACCTTGTTGATTGATCATATTTGTCAGTTCGGCCCTACTTTTGTTCCAATATGAGCATGTTCCACGTAATGAAGATCCAAACCTTGCGACCCGCTCACCAATTTTCTGATTAGTCATGTCTTGCAATTGGTTAACAAGTTCAAGTATTATCGGAGGTAGTGTATCTTCAAGATTAGGTTTGACAAAAACAAAGGCAGTAGAATTACTCCGATGACGCATAATTACATTGTATATGTAGTACCGAAACCGAGGATGTTGGACAAATTTGTTGTCATGATAGTGAATTAGGTGAAGTGCATATTCATGCATATTAACCTCATGAATGCGTGGTTTCTTAAGCATTGCTACACCTGTGGGGAACAAAGTTGGAAAAGCCATGGAAAGAAGTCCTTCTGTGTTGTACTCATTGATAGGGGAAATGCTTATAGGAGGCCAATCAATTGAAGGTGCTAGTGGAATATTTGGTATATGTAACAACTGTCTAGTTTCTTCAACCTCAATTCTAGCATTAGGTTGTGTTGAAATAAATGAGGAGGATTCTATTTCATAGGGTTCAAATGATTTGGTGGTTGAACTATAGAGGACAAGCATTGTTGATGAGATAATTTATCATTGCTATTAACATGCAGAATCCAAGGTGAAATGTTTGTTGAGACAAGAGGAAGTGAAGATAATGCGACTAATTTGACCTGTACATCCTTGTAGTATGGGTCGTTTCCCATTTTGTATTCAAGGGCAGCAAGAACATGTGTGCGAATAACAAATAGTTCATATGGAATGTTTGTAGAGTTGCATTTGCAAACAACAAGGATGTCAAGTTATGATATTAGATGGGGCAGGTATTTGGCAATATTGGAAATGTCCTCGGGGAAGCAAATAGTATGTCCATAATATTTATATTGACCACCATGAGCATGTGTAACTTGTAAAACTGGGTTAGCATGACTAATGAGCATTTCTTCAACCTGTGTAAGTACTGTAAGTACAGGTAGTTGGATGCCTGGATCCATATTGTTTTCCAATGAAAAAAGATGGCCTTTTGTTCTAGAATACAGCGAGAACAAGTATATGCATCATGGAATGTTTTTGTTACAATACCAGGGTAACATTCTTTGCAAATTGAGCAGACATGCATATCACGAAGTTGGTCCATTTTTTTACGAAATCGTTGATGTGCATCATCGAGGCTGGTGCTCGATTGATTTTGCATAGATGGTCGAACTGAATGTATGTTGGAAGGTTCGGGAAGAGAAACTGGACACGACATATCCACAGGTAACCGTGTAGCTCTGTAAAGAAGACGTGTCTCTTGTTGTTTTTATCTTTGTTTTCTGCATATACTATTCTTCTTTGGGCATTGTCTTGTTCATTGTCATGAGTTGGCATAATGCCTACAACAAAAGCCTAAAATTGTTAAATAATTAGAACCTTTGATTTTTGGCAGCGACACATTTTCCATATGTATTAACTGTAAAGTTTATTGGTATAAGGCAGAAGAAAAAAAACAAATATTAACTGATTGCATGTAGGTAACTAAGAATGTTTCTGGAAAATAATATTGATGGAATAAATATATTTTTTCAGTTTGCACGTTGATAATTGTAAGAAAGCAGCAAAATAGAAGAACAAAATCTAGTATGAAAAAGGATATATGAAAAAATATAATATTTGTTAACAAATAAGAAAAGAAAGTTGCTAATTCAATAAATAAACAGAATAGTAAATTCTAATGCTATTCAAAAGTAATCTTACAGGTTGCATAAACAATTTAGGTAAAAAATGTTAAGTGATAGGTTCTAAAGTGAAAGTATAAAATTGCAAAACAGAAGTTGCTGAGAATGTATTTTCAAAGAATATGAGAATATGTCAGGTCGAAAAAACGTATATATTTATATATCCGGTGAAGTTGTCGATGATGTATTTTCAACCATGACAATTACAACTTTTAGGTGCGCAATTTCAACAATTGATGCTAATTCAGTTGACAAAAGACACACGTCTTTTCCTGAGATGACCAAAACATTTACTACATACAATAAAGAATATGCCTATTTATTACAGACAATAAAGAATATGCCTATGCATAAGGTTGAACAAACTTATATATTTATGTATCCAGTGAAGTTGCTGATGATGTATTTTCAGCGATCACAATTACAACTTTTAGGCGTGCATTTTCGGAGAACGTCTTTGTTTTAACTGAAAGAGTAAGAAGTAATTCTTTGTTGCGGATTCTCTCGACTATTTCAGCAATTAATGTTGATTCAGTTGAGAGAAGACACATGTCTTTTGTTGCGATGCCCATGAGTTGGTTTGCAGCCTCATCAAAAGCGATCACATCGTGAAGATTTCCAGTTACATCTTTCAAGTCAACCTTTAGGATGTATCGATAGTCTCATTTAGGAAACTCCCCATTACATTTACCACAATTCCAAATGTCCAACTTTGTCGAAAATCTTTTTCATGCATTGTATACCATCAACAAAAAGAGGGCATGCAAGGAAATGAAAGTCATCCATGTTAACATTTGTGATGGTTGCAGCAGGAGAATACCAAACTACTTTTTCAGATGCTTGAAGAGTTTGTAGCTCATTGATGGTAATGACTTTGCAACGAGCAGAATGAGAGGCACTGAATTTGCGACTAAAAGACGGCGATGTTGAATGAAATCCATTGTCATTAAACCATTTCTGAAGAATTGATGTTTGTTCAATTTTTGGGTTTATAAATATAGTAGAGTTGGAAATAGTGCCAATAGATTTTCCATTAAAATCTGTAACACTACCGCCCTTGATCACTACTGCTACAGGAGTAGGTAAACTGCGAAGGCTGGCGAGTTCAGCTCCTTGAATTTGGAAATGCTCTCCCCAAAGTGTTATGTCACTACTATAGCCTGACATGTCACACAGTCCAATGGTTTGCCTAATAGTTTCAACACCATCCCATTTTCGTATCATGGATGTATGTGAAACTGAAATGACAAATCCAACAAGGTCAACCATGGAATTTACTGGTATAGTTTGAAGAGATGAAGTATGTTAGACATGAATGGGAGACAAACATTGGATGCATGAACAATGTGAGACTGATTGAGAAAAAAATAAAGAGGAAATTAAACGTACATTATATTACGTACAATGTTGCATGAACATTGGGTAATTTTAATTATTATTCCTTCTTTTAGTTTTCCATTTTCTACAAGATCACTATATATAACTGGAAGAAGTAGCTCACGCTTGTGAATGCTATCCTAGATAGAGATTCAGAACCGAATAGATGATGAGTTGAATGAAATTACTTGGTTTAATGCTGATATTTGTACCAGTGGACAAAGGTTGACAACACCATGTAGCAATAGTGAAATAGAATCTCTAGTTACCATAGTCTCCATAATGTGATGTTTATTTTTTCATGTGAAATGAAACAAAGAATGAAAATATAATTTGTTTTTGGAATGTAACATAATGATTTGACTAGAATAAAATGGATATATAAAAACAAAATTCACCGCATTAAGATATTTCATTATTCTGGTTGTTGTTATTCATTAAAATATTTGATTACTCTAGTTTGAATCTGTTTTAGCTATAAACGTATCAAGCAGATATCCTACGTGTTGAAATATGAACATGTTCATTTTCCTATTGCTGAATGTCGACATTTTGGAATCTGGAAATGTATGTCCTATGTTTTCCAATAAGGAACATGCTATGTTCCAATTTCTGTTTTTTCAACATATCCAAAATTCCTATGTGTTCAGATACAAACATGTCGATGTTCCTATTTCGAATTTCCGACATTTAGGAATTTGGAAATCTATGTCCTATGTTTTCCAATAAGGAACACCATTCACAAGTATGAACATTTTGCAACATATACATAAATCCTATGTGTTTAAATACAAACATGTCCATCTTCCTATTGCCAATGTCCAACAGTTCGGAATTCATAAATCTATGTCGTATGTATTCCAATAAAGAAAATGCTATCTTCTGATTTCTGATTTTGCAACATATCCATAAATTATGTGTTGAAATAGGAACATGTCGGTGTTCCTATTTCTGACATTTCGGATTCTGAAATCTCGATAAATACATAAATCCTATGTGTTTAAATATAAACATGTCCATATTCCTATTGCCAATGTCCGATAGTTCAGAATTCGGAAATCTAAGGTATGTTTTCCAATAAGGAACATGCTATCTTTTGATTTCGGATTTTGCAACATATCCAGAAATTATGTCTTAAAATAGGAACATGTCGGTGTTCCTATTTCCGACATTTCGGATTCTGAAATCTCGATTTTCATTGTTTGTATTATTTTCACATAAGTTATTCCTCCCCTAACTTCATGCCTATTTTAGATTCACTCTCTGTTATTTTTCATTGGTCTCCTTGTAATTTTGGCTAAAATTTGGTCTCTAAACTTTGTTTAAAACACAGGAAGGGTGTTTCACCATCTCACAACATCAATTGAAATTGTTGTAGGCATTATTTCCAACTAGAATAAAATGGATATATAAAAACAAAATTCTTCGCATTAACATATTTCATTATTATGGTTGTTGTTATTCATTAACATATTTGATTACTTTGGTTTGAATCCGTTTCAGCTATAAACATATCGAGCAAATAGCCTATGTGTTGAAATACGAACATGTTCATTTTCCTATTGCCGAATTTCAACATTTTGGAATCTGGAAATGTATGTCCTATGTTTTCCAATAAGGAACATGCTATCTTCCGATTTTCAATTTTGCAACATATCCAGAAATCCTATGTGCTCGAATACAAACATGTCGATGTTCCTATTTCGAATTTCTGACATTTAGGAATCCGAAAATCTATGTCCTATGTTTTCCAATAAGGAACACCATTCACAAGTATGAACATTTTGCGACATATACATAAATCCTATGTGTTTAAATACAAACATGTCCATCTTCCTATTGCCAATGTCCGACAGTTCGGAATTCATAAATCTATGTCGTATGTATTCCAATAAGGACCATGCTATCTTCCGATTTCCTTTGCAACATATCCATAAATTATGTGTTAAAATAGGAACATGTCGGTGTTCCTATTTCTGACATTTCGGATTCCGAAATCTTGATTTATACATAAACCCAATATGTTTAAATAAAAACATGTCCATATTCCTATTGCCAATGTCCGACAGTTTGGAATTCGTAAATCGAAGGTATGTTTTCCAATAAGGAGCATGCTATCTTCCGATTTTGGATTTCCCAAGATATCCAGAAATTATGTGTTAAAATAGGAACATGTCGGTGTTCCTATTTATGACATTTCGGATTCTGAAATATTGATTTTCACGTTTTATTTTCGCATAAGTTATTCCTCCGCTAACTTCATGCCTATTTTAAATTCACTCTCTGTTATTTTTCATCGGTCTCCCCATAAATTTGGCTAAAGTTTGGTCTCTAAACTTTGTTTAAAACACAACAAGGGAGTAAGAGTCAATTGAAACACATGAAGGGTGTTTCACCATATCATAAGCAACATTTTCAACCAGGAAAAAAACTAATACCTAACATTTTATTGACAGGCACGACATAACCAATACATGCCACAATATTTTTGCAACAAAGAAAGAGTCGCATTCAATTAAAACACAACAACAATATTTCACCATATAATAAGCACACTAAATGAAGAACTAAGGAATACCTGCAAATTTAGCAAGGTTCAAAATACAAACATGTCCATATTTCTATTGCCAATGTGCAATAGTTCGGAATTCAGAAATCTATGTCGTATCTATTCCAATAAGGAACATGCTATCTTCCGATTTCCGATTTTGCAACATATCCAGAAATTATGTGTTAAAATAGGAACATGTCGGTGTTCCTATTTCCAACATTTTGGATTCCGAAATCTCGATTTATACATAAATCCTATGTTTTTAAATACAAACATGTCCATATTCCTATTGCCAATGTCGTACAGTTCAGAATTTGGAAATCTAAGGTATGTTTTCCAGTAAGGAACATGCTATCTTCCGATTTCGGATTTTGCAACATATCCAGAAATTACGTGTTAAAATAGGAACATGTCAGTGTTCCTATTTTCGACATTTCAGATTCCAAAATCTCGATTTTCACGTTTTATTTTCACTGTTCGTATTATTTTCGCATAAGTTATTCCTCTGCTAAGTCATGCCTATTTTAAATTCGCTCTTTGATATTTTTCATCGGTCTCCTTGTAAATTTGGTTGAAATTTGGTCTCTAAACTTGGTTTAAAACACAGTAAGGGAGTAAGAGTCAATTGAAACACAGGAAGGGTGTTTCACCATCTCATAAGCAACATTTTCAACCAGGGAAAAAACTAATACCTAACATGCTATTAACAAGCACGACATAACCAATACATGCCACAATATTTTTGCAACAAAGCAAGAGTCACGTTCAATTAAAACACAACAACGTTGTTTCACCATCTAATAAGCACACTTAATGAAGAACTAAGGAATACGTGAAAATTTAGCAAGGTTCAAAATCTTCTGATGGAAACTCGAAGTGTAAATGAAACACAACAAAATCAATATAAGCAAAACAAAGGCAAATAGTAAGAAATAGTGGTTACCTAAAGGCCTGTTTATATGTGGAAAGCAAAGGTGGTGTAGTAGCGAATGCCGTAAATGAAGTATTGTAAGAAAATCTTGGAGATCATCATAAGATGAGAAAAATTGAAGATATAGCCCCATGTTTATCTCATATGGTAGAATTTATTGCATTAATGGAGAAACAATGCATTGATGAAGGATTAATGTGAATAAAGAGACATGGGCAAAATGTCTTTCATCACGTGAACTAGCAGTGAAACAAAAGCACGACCAAATTGACCCCAAACTGAGATCCTAAATGCACAAAGCGCTACAGAAAATCATAGCCTAAACCCAAATAAACTGAAACTCGCAAAATATTCGCAAGGGAAAAATCTTTGCAAGGGCTATGCCAAACTGGGATAAATGAACTGCAAAATTTTCCGAAAGACTCTAAGAAAATAATTTCCAGCACCGGTTGTTTAGGACAACATATAGAAGTGTAGTGAAAACACGCAAGCCACCTGTCGAAAAAACACGGTAAACACCAACTGGGAAGAAGGATTCACAATTGAAAATCAATCCATTGAGTCCATCAATCCATTCACGCACAACAACAGATAGAAGTGTAATGAAAACAGGCAATTCACCTGTTGAAAAAACATGGTACCGATCAAATCCATACGAACAGACAAAATAAACCCTGGCCGATTTCAGAACGTGTACTTAACCGATCAATTCCATGTCGCCTTTTTCTGCACCTAAAGTCCATGCCGCCTGTTTCGTCCCTGCCCGATCACGGGATATAAGAATCAGGAAATGTAACCACGGCGTGACGTACCTAAAATCGCCAAATACCGGGCGACACATGTCAGAATTTAAATGGCCAAGGAGACGAGGAATCTTTCGAGACAACTTCTTTCATTGTGAAAACGCCTACGACGTAATTATAATAGTATTATTTTTATATTATTGTAGAGATTATATTTATTATTACTTTGTTTTTAATTTTGTATACATTAGGTCAATATATTTATTATTACTTTTTTTTTAATTTTGTATATATTAGGTTGAAATATGTAAATTATTGTAATAATAGTTATAGTTCTTAATATGATAAAATCAACTTTTACATATGGAATTTAAATAAAAAATCTTTGAGAGAAAAAAATTGTATAAAAAATAATAAAACATAAAATATCTCATGGAGCATTCTATCGTTTCATCTATTCAATTTCCTTTACCCCCGAAAAGGTCCTAGATCATGTTTTGTCAATGTCTCCTTCTCCATCTCCCATCTGTGCCATGTGCCCATACCAATCCGAAGTTCATTCTTTGACATTTTGTCATCCAATTGGTTCCTCTCTTTTTAGACGTGCTCAAATTTTACATCCCTAATATGTCTTGTTAGCTTGTCAATCTCTTCATATATGGGCATGAGATAAACGTTTCTAGGGGGGTGTTTTTTGTCGCATCCACGCAATGACTATCTTGGAGTCCCCAAACACTTGCAACTTCAGTACTCCATTCATAATGACCATCAACAAAATGATCTTTAATGATAATAACTTTGCTTTGTTATTAGAGCTTACCCCTAATCCTGCAGTATACTTGATCCAGTGGAAATCCAATAGGTATAGAATACCACCTGCCCCCCCCACACCCCCCAAACCTAGGAGTGCCCTGAGATGCACCATAAAAATAAGACCAATTACCATTCCTATCAATAACCTCATCCACCACCCTCCCATTCTTGTGTTTCTCCCCCCCCCCCCCCCCCCGAGGAAACCAACTTAATATAACAAGACCTTTTGAAGCATAAACTAATGAAGGGATATGAGTGTCATCAAAAATAGCTTTATTCCTTGAAAGTCATTCTCCCATATAAGAATTATTGGGAGGGCCTTATAATCCTTGTATGCTAGATTGTTTGTCAACTTCTTCAAGATTTTGTCCTACACATATAAACTTTGTGAGGCAAAATCCCACGTCTCTATGATTCTGGTAAGGTCGGTATTGTAATAAATATTTTGAAATTGTGATCTAATGTGGGTGTATGCAAGTCATTTTTAAAGAAAGGGATTTTCATCTTCAACCCTCTTAATGTCATAAAGATGAAAAAAATGTCATCCCATGATGTTTTAAGAATTGTCCAATTACCTATTTCACTATGGAGCTAACGAGAGCTTGTTTTTATTTTAGTAATGTTAATTTTCTTCTTTACACTATTTAAAACATAGACATGTTTTTTATCGTCTATATTAGGGTTGATCACTTCCTTATGGTATCTTAATGTTTTCTTATAATCTAATTATTTATCCCACCACAACTTCTATTTAAATTTAGAAGAAATATTATTTTTAATATTATCAACGTTTTGTAGAGTGACCTTTTCATCAACTCTACAATGATTTA
This sequence comes from Pseudotsuga menziesii, assembly GCA_001517045.1. Taxonomy (NCBI): domain Eukaryota; kingdom Viridiplantae; phylum Streptophyta; class Pinopsida; order Pinales; family Pinaceae; genus Pseudotsuga; species Pseudotsuga menziesii. The sequence continues at coordinate 285,746 of LPNX010080246.1, forward strand.
GCCAAGACTTGGCATCTTTATGTCAACCTTGCTTAAGCCACAAGTGTTCCTGATTGAAGTTTGAATCAATATTAGGAAGCATTTTGTCGCTCATGTTGTTTACCTTGTCCTTATATATTATGTACGTAGTCAATCCATGCTCTCGATGTGGAAGAGACTTGCTTCTATGAGGAGGATAGGATAGGGTGTATTGCCTTCAATTTTAAAGTTTTAAGTTATAAACACTTTTGGATTTGCTATATCAAAATACAATTGCATGGGACATACATTACTTTCATTCAATATTGAGTTGTAAAATACTCCTCTCTTCTCTTGGTGCAGTAATTAATCAATTATTCATAACATATCCAATCTATTTGTACTTCAAATTGCATTTCTCTCTACACTTGTTTTTCAAGGAAAAAACAACACCAAGAAAAAAACAACATATGAATCAAATTCCAACTCAAAAGTTTATTAGTCCCTGCCATGGTAGGGATATCATTTTCATTCATAAGTCAAACTCTTTTAACTTTGCATTAGTTCATTTAGTTTTTAAAAAAATACTGAAGTTTTATTATGATTCTACAAAATTACATATTAAGAAGATTTGTTGTAATTTATAATAAATTTATCAATTTTAAAATGTACACATGTAATTTTTTTTATTGGATAAGGACTTGTTTGATCAAACATAAACCCTTATAGGAGGGATATCAATTGTGAGAAGACAAAAATTAAAGAAAATCATTTTATACTTCAAAAAATTATAAAATGTCATGTTACCTGTGGATTTGAATTTAAGGATGTCGATGGTTTACGCTTGAGCAATGAACCATGTCAATTTTCAATGCTTTATTATTCTATGAAAAGAGGGCAGACGAATGTCCATTGGTTTTCTTAATTGGGACATCTTGAAAGTAGGAATAAAGTATCCCTATGGTTGAGGAAAGTAACAATCCTCCCACCTCTAAAACACCTGAAAAATGTTCATCCCACATCCAAAACATCTAAAAATGTCACAGAAGATGTAAACATTATTACTGAAGAGGGTGGTAGTGAACCCATAGATAATAATGTGTTTTGTGAACGTTATCGGTGGAGTGGTGGTGCACCCATAGAGTATAAATTGTTTGCAAACGTTATTACTAAGAGGACGGTGGTACACCCATAGATATGAAAATTGACTACGCATCCATGGATTTAAGTGATAGCAAACGGGAAACAAGAGAGCCGAAAAAGAAAATGAAGAAGACCCACGTTTTAAAGAGGGTAATGGCGATGACCCATCAAAGAAGTTGAAGATGGACTTCAATCAAAATGGCAAGGAGGAGCTTGAGAAGGAGGATACGAGGATGGAGATCGAGCAAACTGGCAAGGGGGAGCCTGTTGGGCACCGTTTTTGACCCCTTTTTGCCTCTTAAATATCTTTCATTTCCTTCATAAAACCTCCATATTGAGTAGAAAGCTTTAAAGATCATCCATAAACCTTGGTTAAAGAGGTATAATGTCATTGCTTGCTAATAGATTGAGTTTTTAGGCTTTTTGAACATTTTAACTATAATTTTTACTTAGACTACGGGATGTACTAACTTCCCGTATTTACTCCAAGAATGAGCATTTGCAGGACAGCTAGGAGGGAAATGGAAGATAGAGGATGGATCCTTGATGTCCACAGATGGATGAACATTCAACAGTTAGGTGATGTGGCCTATACAGATGTCGAGTCAACTTCAGTCAAGGGCGGCCACCTGTTCTACAT
>LPNX010080246.1:293620-312261 GCA_001517045.1 Pseudotsuga menziesii
AAACAAATTTTTTTTTTCCAATTTCCTGATTTGTTTTACAAATAATGGAGATCCTGTTTGACTTGAGGACAAGTCAAAAATTAGGTCTGTGAGGGGGATAAACTGTTCATGCTTCTTTAAAACCCTCCAAGTCTTTTTCACAAGCAAAAGATTATGATTTTTTATCAGCAGAAGAGACCTGATTACCAGCAATACATGAGATTTTTAAAGGCAGAGGGCCTTGACTTGTGGTAAGGCAGAAGAAGATCTACAAAGAGACCTGACTTTCAGTGAAAATGAAGGAAATTGAGACAGCAGCAGATAGAAGACATCAGAAGGACAATCAGAATAGAAACCAATTTCACACTGGCAGCAAGCTCATCAAAGGAACATCAAGCAAGTCTGTAAGAATTTATGGTTTTTATGTTTAAAAAGTTTCAAAATTATTTTTGTTTTTAAGTAATGACATCTTACCAATTATTGCAAGCTTGACTGCCTATTATTGCCATTCTTCTGATAAGTCTCTACCAGCTTCTTATTTACCTTTCATTAATCTCTGCCAGTACCTCACTTAGTCTCTGTCAGCACTTCATTTTTCATCTTTGCCAACACTTCATTTTCCACCTTAGGGGTCAGAATGGTTGTCAGGATCAAACCCAAGAGAAAATTTTACATGGTCAATATCTATACTGGACTCTACAGGATATACACTGCATTTTACAGGACATACATTGCATTCTACAGGAAGTATACTGCATACTACAGTCTGAGTTTCAATTTGGTTTAAGGATAAACAAGGTCTCTTTCTCAGCAAAAGTGAAACATGGACATGAAAGAATTTCAAAGGTTTCTTTTGTACATGTATATAGTGCATCATATATTGGTTAAATTGAAGAAGAAAACAAGGCATATATACATCTTTAGCACAGTTTTTATGAAAGAAAAATGTTTATTTTAAAGAGAAGGGAAAGCTTCTTTTATACAGCTTGTTTATTAAACATTGACAGCCTGTTTATTAAACATTGGGTATATGATAAACTGAAGTATATATATTGCCAATTTGTTTATTAAACATTGGGCATATAAAAAGATTGATATGTTTATCAAAACCTTACTTCTATTTTCTGTCCTAAGTAAATGATCAAATGGGAATGCCATATCATGAAATGATGAAAAGAAAACGTGGAAGGATGCCCACTACAGCACATAAATGAAATCGATTTCTGCTATATATACCACGACTTGGTCATTCTCTTAGAGGCCGAGTCTAATTTTTGCTTCTACATAAGAAATCGATTGCTGTATGAAGGAGATTGACAGTGAGAAAGGCTGTGAGCTACAGGAAGTTTGAAAACATTATTTGCTGAAGGAAATTGACAGTGAGAAAGGCCGTGAGCTACAGGAAGTTTGAAAACATTATTTGCTGAAGGAAATTGACAGTGAGAAAGGCCGTGAGCTACAGGAGGTTTGAATATACCATTGCTGAAGACAATTAACAGTGGAAAGAGGCCGTAGACACAATTTGCTGAGGATAATTGCACAGGAAAAAAAGGCAGCCAGTGAAAGAGAAATCGTGGATACACCAATCTCTGTGAAAATTGTACAGGAAGAAGTAAAAATGGTTACACCAGAGAAGAGGTAAGCTTAAACCCTTTTTCTTTGCTGGATACTCTGTTTTATACCAACAAAAACTTCACAAATTCAGAGTATTGCTATGGCAAAGGAAGATAGAAACAGAGTTAAAGGTTGAAAGACTCTAGTTTTCAATTTAAAATCGAAATGACAGCTAGATTGGAACCAGCAACATTTAATCCCAATGATATTCATGAAAGTTGCCTTGAGATTTTTGCAAATAAACAGTGGATCAATTTCTTTGAAAAGTTTAATGGGCACAATAAGCAAACTAGCTTAGCTTTTGCTAAGACCTTCGATGGAGAAAGAGCTAGAGTAGGAAACTTGCAAATTAGACTGTCAGAAGACATTCTAGCTCAAGTCACTGGTCTGCCATAGCAGGGGGAAAGGTTTTTCAAGACAAAACAGTTTAAAGAGAAAGTATGGATGCCATTTTTATGCAGGTCTAGGGCAGGATCAGTCAATTGGAAAAAAGGGATACCAAGAAGTTGGCTAGTTCATCCATGGGATGATATAGTTTACATCATTCAGAAGTTTGTTACTTGTGAAGGCAGATTTAGCATTGTTTACCTGTATCACATCAAGCTGCTACAACATCTAAAGGGTGAATGTGAAATCAATATGCCTTACTTCCTGCTTCAGAGTCTAACTAAGATGGCTAAGGCTGTCCAAAGGCGTCCAAAATACAAGGTAACAAGTCTTTTCCACTGTGGTCTTATTAAAATCATTATCCAGCATGAATTAGACAGGCAGAATCTGACATGGACAGAATTCCTAGTTCATAATCAATTTGAAAATCAAGAAGAGTTGCTTGAAGAAGATGCAAAGGAAGATGAATTGCTGATGCTGACATACCCTGAGGCAACAAGCTCAAAACCGCCAAAGGGGAAGAAGAAAAAGAAGGAAGTATTGTTGATTACTGATGATGAGGACAGCTCTGAGGCAACAAGTTCAAAACTGCCTCAGAGAAGGATACAAACTAGAAGTGTGAAGAAGAAAGAAAAGCAGTATCACAAACAAGATAAGCTCTTCACCACCTATCAGAGAAAGTCAAGAAAATACAAGCAATTTCAGAGCCAATCAGCATTAGAGGATGAGGAACATGTACAGACCTTGGAGAGTCCAAATGAAGATCTAGTAGCTGAAACAGGACAGGATATTCTAGATCCTGATGAGGTAATCAAGCAAACAAAGAAGATCAACCTCTTCTTAGACCAGCAGGAAAAAGAAAAAGGAAAGCAGTTAAAACAGGAATTACCCAAAGGTTCAAGTTCTCTCTTTTCAGGACAACAGGATATGGAAGAGGAAAAAGAGCATTCAGCACAAGAGCATGGAGAATTGGGTGTGGATGCAACTTCTGAACAGCTTCCAATAAAGATGAAGAAAAAGAAAGCTCCCAAAAACACTAAGGAGATTAAAAGACTGAAGTTTGAGATAAAGGAACTTGAACAAAAGAATGAAAAATTAAGGGAAGTTAATTGGAAACTAAAGGCTCATAGAACACGCATCACTAAACAAGCCTATAGATGGTACAAGCAAAGAAAGGTTTACAAGGCTAAGTATGAAAGGTTGAAGATCCTCTATGCATCTCGGGCATCAACAGATGCATCATCATAGACTGAAGACTGAAGGCAGGATAATCAGCAGTAAAATTTTGGTTTTGAACAGGGTCAGAGTTTTTGGCATGAGGACATGCAACAGTTTCCTCTTGGGGGAGATGTTGGGCACCGTTTTTGACCCCTTTTTGCCTCTTAAATATCTTTCATTTCCTTCATAAAACCTCCATATTGAGTAGAAATCTTTAAAGATCATCCATAAACCTTGGTTAAAGAGGTATAATGTCATTGCTTGCTAATAGATTGAGTTTTTATGCTTTTTGAACATTTTAACTAGAATTTTTACTTAGACTACGGGATGTACTAACTTCCCGTATTTACTCCAAGAATGAGCATTTGCAGGACAACTAGGAGGGAAATGGAAGATAGAGGATGGATCCTTGATGTCCACAGATGGATGAACATTCAACAGTTAGGTGATGTGGCCTGTACAGATGTCGAGTCAACTTCAGTCAAGGGCGGCCACCTGTTCTACATCCAGCACAAAAGAAGGAACAGCTCTGATTTTGTGGAGTCTCACGATTTTGATGAGGAACTCGTTAGCTATTTTCATTAATTAGATTGCAGAATTGTAGCATTTCTAGTTGTGTTTCGAATTTGTATAAATCCATCATAAGACAATGAAGAAGGATCACGATTTTTGTAGAGGAACGCACTTGTGCTTTTGAAACTGCGTGGTATTCCTGTGTAAACAATTTTTGGTGAATGAATACAAAGTTTTAGTTCTGTAAATTCTTAATTGTGTGTGGAGCAAGGCTTTGGAGGGCCCCCATCGTTGAGTTCCCGCACTTTTACATTGCCGGTGTAGTGATTTGATGATTGCAGCGATTTCATTCTGGTGCAAGTCCTTTAAATCGAGCCATTGGTATGTGTTTTTTGGTAATTTCTAGTTTATAAATTGCAGAACAAATTCAGTTAAGCTCTTCATCGATTTTATTAATGCTCTGTTCCTTTTATTTAATGGTTCATGCTATAATTTTTACGTGATGTATATCACTGGCAACGTTGGATAAACTCTGTTCTTTCATTGTTTAAATACTGAATGCATTGAAGATTTAAGCCACGATCTCAGTTCATTATATGTTGCTGTTTATTCAAATGATGAAGTGGTAAAGGACATTTACAAATTACGAATACTATCTTGTAAGAGATTTTGATTGGTAATTGTTCCTTCAGCGCTGGTAGAACTCTGTGGTTTATAGCCTAGGGTTAAATTTACTATTTAATTGTTTTTTTTTTTATCTCAATTCTTTTATCAGTAGAATTGTTTTCATGAATCAAATACTGCTTAAAAAGAAACAATGAAATCACCCTTGTAAGAGGATTTTGTGTCTGTAGGTTGCAGTATTCTTTTTCATCTGTCAGTAGATCTAATTTACAGTTAGCTAAATTCCAGATAAGTTTAGCTTCTAAGTCCTAAAACCTGGATGTGTCTCGAAGTTTACTGACCCGGATTGATTTAAATATAAGTTCTGATTCACCTATAGATCAGAGCCCAACAGAGCCTATGAAGAAGGACGTGGTTCCTAGAGAAGAAGAAGAAAAAGTCACATATGATGGGTTACAAAAAGGAGGGGAAGGGGGTGATGGTGGTGATGGTGGGGAGAATAAGAATGAGGAGGAGGAGAAAGTGGGTCTAGTGAAACTTGATCCCAAATATTCAATGCCTTTATGGAAATGTTTGATTATTTGTACAAGTTCCTTCATCATTGGTCACTTAATGGTAATGCCAATAAGGTAGTCCTTCCACTGTTATGTATAGGTTTAGTGTTTTACTTTAAATATAATGGTATCTAGTAGTGAATAAAAATATGTTTTGTTGATTAGTAGACTATTAACTTATGAAATTAAGTCAGGGGAGTCTTTTTCAATATCTAAAATTGACTCTCTTACAAACGGGTTGTGTCCAAACATTCCCAATAAGAAGCAAAGCAAGGATTATTCTCATCTACAGATCTTTGACAACTTTTGAAAGGAATACATTGCATCCCAAAGCTTATTATAGGAAGATGTGCTTGCTAGTTCAAAATTCAATTCGACACCCTAAACTCTTGAAAATTACAGAGTCGATTTGATAGTTCTTTTATCATTATGTGTGCTTTGATACCTAATTTATCTTTGAGGTTTGTACTCCAATATGGAAAAGCGGTATTGAAGCTAGTTGACTTTGCTATGTGTAGGAAAATTCATATGATAAAGATGGAAATGTGGTACATGCAACATCTTTTGAAGTCATTTCGACTTTAAAGGATGTGTTAACTGTGAATGCTTGAGCAGAATATGGAGATGCTTGAACTTCAAAACTTTTATCAATCAATTACTGCACATATGAATCTTATAAAACAAATAAGCCACATAAATCATTAATTCATGAGAAACAAGACATACCTTGGGAAAATCCTCCAAATACAGAGGATTAAAAACCCAACAATTATTTGAGTATGATAGATAGATTTGCAGAGAATAGTTTACAACACATAAGCAGATTGTTCGATAAGAGATATCAACTTAGCAGTAGAGAAGAGAGATCCACAAAAACTCTGTAATAAACTTGATAAGTGCTCGACCCTTTAATAACAAGTCAAAACTCATTGCATGGAATGTTTTCCTAACACTGGTGTACACATGCACTTCAATTCTGAATTTTCCTTCAAGGGTTCCAAATCGCTGCGTTGGATTCCTCTCCATGCACAAGACATGTGACATACCTTCCAAGAAAATCTTTAACTGAAAGTGCAACTGACTTGAACTGAACTCAATCTTTAATTGAATGCTGATCACTTAGTTGAAAAACTTAGCTTAAGTGACGACATAGTAAATCATTTTTTTCTCTTTGAAATCATGTCCAAGTTTGGATTTTCTAAAAGATTAGTAAGATGGGTAAAAGCATGTATAAGCAGCCCATGGATCGCACCACTAGTAAATGGTAGACCTACCAAATTCTTTCAGGCAACTAGGGGACTCCAACGAGGCTGCCCGATGTCCCCATTCGTTTACCTCTTGGTGGCTGAATCTATGAGCAGAAAGCTACAACATTTGCAGGAGTCTGGGGAATTAAAAGGCTTGAAGATAGCTAGAGGAGTGAAAGCTTCCAACCATGCACAGTTTGCAGACGATACCATTTTGTTAGGAGGATCATCTACTACAATTGAAAAGAGATTCAAATGTGCTCTATCCACTTCCCTCAAAGAAACTGATGGAAAAGTGAACTCAACCAAGTCAAAAGTATACGGTTGGAACTACCCCACGGGAACTTTGGAAAAGATAGAAAGGACCCTTGGATTCGAAGGAAACGCAACATGGAATTCCTTCAATTACCTTGGGATCCCAATCTTCAAAGGGAAAAAAGGGTTTTTGACTAGCAAGGGATGATTGACAAGATCAAGAACAAAATTAACTCATGGGGAGCAATGTGGCTTAATCCGGCTGGAAAGCTTATCCTTATCAATTCGATTCTTTCTGCCTACCCCATTTACGCTTGCTCGATCTCTCTAGCCCCAAAAAAAATAATGAAAGAATTTTCAAAAGAAATCAAAAGATTTATATGGCAAGGAAGCAAATCAGACAACTTAAAAAAATTTCACTTGGTGAATTGGGAAAATGTTTGCAGGCCAAAAATATACGGTGGAGCTGGAATAAGAGATCCAAGGAAAATGAATTTAGCTCTTGGAGCCAAAATCCTATGGAGAATTGTATCAAGAAAGAGAGTGTGGTGGAAGGAAATTATGCAAAAAAAATATCTGAATGGAACCAGAAAGAGATGCGTTGACAAGATCAACATTGTCAGAAAAGGTTCGTCAATATGGGAGTTATGTAAGAAGGTTGCGTATATATTAAGTGAGCGTTTGTAATGGAGACCAGACAATGGGAAGGAAATCGACAAATGTGGAAACGCATCCCCTGCTAATTTACTCTAGGCATTCCCAAAATTAAAAAAACGATTGGATAATATGAATATCCTTACCCTTCATGACCTCTCAGCCTGGCCAAACAATGGAAGATAGGCCGGTTGGCTCGATCTCGAGATCGACCAACTCAAACCAGATTACCAAGCACTCATTTCGATGCTGTCAACTCCTATCCACTGCGAGATGAAAGATGAAAGAGGATGGGGTGTTAGCAGGGTTTTGGGACAAGTCAGCTGCGCAACATCGTGGATGCTGCACAAGGACAAAAGACACCGCATAAGTGGAGAATGGAGCGCAAAGTAGAGAGTAGAATATTTTGCATATTTTGTGTCACATTTTGTAGTTTGGACCATATTTTGGGGATATTGGTCATGATTTTGTAGATTCAGTTAAGAGTTAGTTAGGAAGTCGTCCCAAGTGGACCTTGAATGTAAAGGCATGAGCTTATAAATAGAAGTAGAAGTACAAGTGTTAGATATAGATTTGAAGAAGAGAATTAGAGGGCACTTGGTGATTTGTGAACTGTTTTGAAGAATCTGTTGTTTTGTTGCGGAAGTAATATGTCAAGATGAAAGTTGATCCGAATCATTGTGTTTTTCTATGTTTTACTATTTTTTGCGACCCAATGATGACTGTCAAATGAATCAGCAATATGAATCTATGATGTGATGTTTCCTTGTCTTAAATGATATTATCTTGTTAGATCTGTTATGTGCAGTGGAATGTTGATTAGTGTTATGATTAAATGATGTGATCTGGTTAAGAATAATGATGAATGTTTAGGTGAATGCTAATGAGGAATCATATCTGTTCTTGTCATAACTCAGTAAATAGGTAGATGCACATTCTTCCTCTCTTATTCTGCGGAAACTTGGTTCTGACAACTCTCCCTTAAATGCCTCGGGTGAGACCTCATCCACTCTATGGGTGTTTCTAGACAAGGTAAAACCTGTATGGGCCGGTGCTCAGGGAGATCGCTGTGGTTTAAGGGTCGACAGAGGGGAACCCCTGTTGACTGGGTTTTGTTGGTTGGGTTGTGTTAACAAATGGTTCCGTTGCTGGGACCTGGTTGTGACTAAGAGGAGGATATGTGGCATCCGACAAGATCATAAATTCACGATTGGTTTGATCATAAGCTACAAGAGTTTTTGAAAGCAGAAAATCAGAACCCTGGACTAACGACAGATAAGTGGCTGGCAAGGTACATACATGACGGTCCACATGAATACTTTTTCTCTGAATCTCCCATCATACTGTACGAGTGGTTAACGCAATTCACCTATCTCAAGACAAATTTTCAAGGAGGATAGCCAACGTCCTGGACCCCTGAATTGATCCAAGAGTTGCAGGAGACTGACAACAAGGCATCATGGGCTGTTAAAGTCTGGTTGGATAGTATCCTGGAAGGATATATCACCGAGTTCGTGGTTGATACTACCAAGTCATAGAGTGAAGCAGAAAGGGAATTTATCGACGGACCCAGAGGTAGGTTATTGTTGTCTCTATAATTGTCAATTAAGATGCTTGTCTGTGAAAAGGGCATACTGAAGATGCACCTCGAGTAGTAGAACTCCGGTATGCAGAGGCTATGGATACCGCAACAAAAGGGGGGAGACGAATGGAAAGATAAGGGGTAGATGGGTGCAAGTTTCGATGAGACTATGAGGGAAGTTGAGGAAGAAAGTGGTCTTACGAGGGCAGGAGAAAAGTTTCGACAAGAGAAGAGGCAGAGAACAGGGGAAGGTCCTTCTGTGATCGAAATGCAAGAGCGCGAAGGAAGACCACACAAAATGAAGCGACCCTATAGTGATGAAGAGGATGACCAGAATACACCCGGGATAGCAGTAAGATCAACCCTCGGTAGCAATGTGCCCACACCTCTGCACACTACTCCACATTCAGGCAGAAACACAAGTTCCACATCGACTTGCTCGACGTACCACCAACATTCTAGTAGTAGATCAGCGTCTCTAGGAAGAAGGCCTAGGATGGCGGGCAACGATACAAAGTTACCTTTGTTCCATGGGAATGGGACTTACGATCTCGAGCAGTATTGGTTTCTATGTGAGGCAGTATGGACTGTCAGGAAAACTGCAGATGATGATGTCAAGAAGGGCCAATTGGCGACGACCCTTCAGGGTCGTGCGCTGGATTGGTACATGAAATTTACACAGGTTCCTACGGGGACCCCTCCAAAAACATTGGCAAAAATCAGGAAAGGACTCATTGAGGAATTTAGAAAACCAAAGTCTGAAGCACAGTACATTACAGAGTTTAAGGAGATTAAGCAATTTCCTAATGAAATTGTATGGGATTTTAGCCAAAGATTCAAAATGTTAATGGCAAGAGTCAATTTTGAAATGAGAAATGTTCAACATAAAGAATGGTTCATCACAGCTCTAGTATCTCATATCAGACAACCACTGATGCAATAGAAGATCGCGACATAGAGCAAGGCTTTGGAGATCGCAATAAAGTTGGAGGCTTCACCTATTAGAGAAAGTGCAGCTGGTATGAACCAGATTCAGGCATAGCAGGAGAACTTGAAACTTCAGTTACAAGACATCAAGAAGGGGAAAGAGCATCATGAAGACCTTTGGTGTACTCGATTTCACGTAGACGGACATACCAAAGATACTTGCCCCAATTTTTGATATTATCTATTATCAGGAGCACTGAACCCATTGAGTTGTGGCAGTGTACCATGGTGCCAGATATGTCAAGTATATGGGCATCGACACGAAGAATACAGATACATGCAGAAGATAGTAACGACACCAATGAACCTATAGTGCTCATTTTGTCACTCTGTTGGGCATGAAGATAAAGACTGTCGCGCATATGACCTACTCCAGGTTAGGACATATGACTCATACTATGTGACGGGTAAAGATCATCGAGCCATACAAAAACTATAACAGTATCCACAGGTGGTACAACCACCACCTCATTTGTATTATGTGCCACCACCATAGATGCAGTTTATACCACCACAGCCACAACCACAGTTTGTGCCACAACCATAATATAATCAGATGTTGATGACTCCCTAGTAGCCAAAGTACGTCTATTCAGCAAACTATGTCCAACAGCATCCGAATGCCCTACAGCAGTAATTGGATCACACACAGTACCAACAATAAGTAGGATTTCGTGGAGCAGTCCGAGGATGAGGAGAAGGCTTTGGTCGCGGAGGAGGATGAGGTCGCAGACCTGTCTAGTGTTACAATTGTGGTGTACTAGGACATTACCATAGAGATTTCCCACAATTGCAGTGTTCATGTTCATACTGTACCACAATTGATCACACTATCGAGAACTGTCCACAACTAATCGCAAGATGGTAGGCAGGAAATGTTACTCAGTTGCAGAATCAGAACCAGTTACATAATCAAAATCACCTATAGAACCAGAATCAATTGTAGAACTTATTGTCAAACCCGAATCAAGTATAGAATCAAGTTCAGAATCAAATACCTGTTTAGAGCCAAAATTAAACTCAGAACATAAATCAACCTATGAATCCATTGCTGAACCAGAATCAAGGACCGATAGTCGCAATGATCTCAATGGAACCTGGAGCGAAGGATGTCGATGTCGCTGTTGTCACTCATGGAGGTGCGAAAATAGGAGAAGATAGCCCTGATCTTCAAATTTAGTTGGTTGGGAAGAAGAAGGTATAGTTCGATATCGATATTGGGAAGGAGACATTCTTTGAAAATTACGATCTGATCGGAAGAAATCCTGGTAAGTCTCCTATTTATGAAATGCCCACTGCTTTTGATTCTTCGTTGGAGGCAGGACCATCACGGCAACATGGTACCTTGTAGAACTTCTTTGAGAGTTGCTTGTCGCTGGCAAGAGATCCTGATGCTCTTGCTGAGATAGAGAACCTGTTGCACCAACTAGCTAGGGGGATGAAGGATTCCACAGTGAATTCATGCATAAGAAAAAGACAGGCAAAGAGATGCGCATGAACATTCAAATTGGGGACTATGAAGTAGATTTAGTTATTTTGGATCTAGGCTCATATGTGAATATTCTAACAAAACATACATGGAAGAAGATGGGGAGACCGACATTGGGCTGGTCTCCAGTACAACTGCGATTGGCTAATCAGGCCAAGGTATAGCCAATCGGGCATGTATCACACCTTGTAGTGGATGTTTAAGGTATGAAGAACTATGTTGATTTTGATGTAATTGAAGTTGTAGAGGGTGGAGGCTCCTATTCCGCATTGTTGTGGATTGGATGGGAAAATGATAGTATGGAATTGATTAATTTTAAGAAGTGAATGGTGACATTTGAGAATCAAGACATCAAAGTCATCGCTCCGTGAAGGGCGAAGGTATATTGAGGCTGTAAAAGATGAAGTTGTCATAGGATGGGATCATGCTTATAATATTTCAGAAGATTATATACATCCGACAACTGATGGAGAACTTGGTTGGCACAAAGCTAGCTCTGTGTCTTCCGATTTAGACGATGCATTAGAGAACTGGAAGAATCACATGCATGAAGTATTGGTCAGGAAGTGTGGTTTGATCACGCAGTCATTGTGTCATGCCACGACTAAGGCTATTGAATTGCCCATTTACGAAGGACTTCCCGAGTTATCTAAGTTTCTTGTTGAGTTAGAAGAGAAGGTGTTAGAGTTACAACGGTTGCTAGCATTGGAGGAGGCACTGAAAGATACCCTAGCATGCTGGTGGGCGACCTATAAAAGGTGAATCACTAATGGTCGCAATGTCAATGACTGATGATAGTTCAATTTGGAGACACATAAGTATACTATGCTGGACGATATGATGGGTGGAACAGCCTGGTGATTATCTTATTGATTGTCAGACCTTGTAGGGATCGCAACCAAAGGATGACTGGGTCCACGCTTTGTCCACACTTTGGATGAAATGTTGAGATCGTGGTACATATTAGCCAAATTGCGCAGAGAAATAACCACTTGGGAAGAGTTAACAGTTTTCTTTGCTCGCTCCTTTGGTTTCGTGGATGCTAATCTCGATGTCCACAATGCACTTCATCTCATAAGCGATGTGGTGTTGAAAGTAGTACCAGTCGCATATCCAGTAGATCCACATGCGCATTGCCACATGTAGTCAATGATGGAATGTTATAATGTGTCTGGCGGACCTGAGGATGATGATGAGCTGTAGAATATCAATATTCCAGAAACAGAAGGGAGTAGGGATGTTGTGGCACCAGATGTGCCAACGGACCCCATGAATTAGCCATTGAAGATAAGGAAGGTCAACATTGCGACATAAGAGAATCGAAAGTTTGCAAGTGTTGGAGACTACTAGGATGAGGAAAGGATGGAAAATATTATAGACTTGTTGCATGAATTCCAAGATCTGTTTCCTACGAAGTTCTCTGAAATGAAGGCCATACTGGTTAATTTAGGGAAGATGAAGATCCCATTAAAGCCAAACGCGAAACCGGTAAGGTAAAGACCTTATCGCTTGAATCCACGATACAAGGAGAGGTTAAAGCTGAGCTGGATAGGATGTTGGATGCTAGAATAATCGAGCTAGTCAAAGAATCGAAATGGATCAGTCCTATGGTGGTCGAAGGCAAGAAAACATGTGAAGTTTAGATTTGTATCGATTGGAGAAAATTGAATGATGCATGTATGCACAATCCATTTTTGACACCATTCACATACGAAGTGCTAGAAGGAGTAGGTAGCTAGGAGATGTATTCTTTTATAGATGGATTTTCTGGCTATCATGAGATAACGATCGCAAAAGAAGATCGACATAAAACGACCTTTGTTACTGAATGGGGCTACTTTCAGTACACAGTAATGCCTTTTGGGTTGAAGAATGCACCTGTGATATTTTCCTGGGTTGTTGTCGCTACCTTCAAATATTTTATTCAGAAGTTCATGCAAGTTTATATGGATGATTGGACAGTGTATGGCCTGATTAGGGATCATCTGGAAAACCTGTGACTGATGCTAGAAAGATGTCGATAGCATCAGATCCCGCTGAACTCAAAGGAGTGTATTTTATGCACACCCTTTGGGATGTTGTTGGGTCAGATTGTTTCTAAGTAAGGATTGTTGGTTGACCCTGCAAATATTGCGCTCATATTGAACTTACCGCCACCTACAAATGTGAAGATGCTTAGAGCGGTGCTGGGGCACACTGGATATTATCATAAATTCATAAGAGGTTA
Organism: Pseudotsuga menziesii; assembly: GCA_001517045.1. Classification (NCBI taxonomy): domain Eukaryota; kingdom Viridiplantae; phylum Streptophyta; class Pinopsida; order Pinales; family Pinaceae; genus Pseudotsuga; species Pseudotsuga menziesii. The sequence continues at coordinate 306,951 of LPNX010080246.1, forward strand.
TGTCGTGATTAGGGCCCCTATGGAGAAGTTATTAAATAAAGACGAAACATTTGGATGGAGCCAAGAATGTCAAGGAAGTTTTGATATGCTAAAATCCAAGATGACTTCTGCATCGATCCTCATTTTTCCTGATTGGGACAAGGAATTCCATGTTCATGTGGATGCATCATTTGTTGCACTAGGGGTATCGCTCATGCAACCAAGAGATTGGGATGTAGATCACCCAATCGCTTTCGCTAGTCGGAAATTGTCATTTGCTGAGAAAAATTATACAACCACATAGAGAGAAGGTCTGGCGATGGTATATGTGCTATAGAAGTTTAGGCATTACCTACTGGGAAATCACTTTAAGATGTTTACAGGCCATTCTGCTTTGAAGTACCTCGTCAATAAGCCTGTGTTGGGGGGTAAGATATGCTACTGGCTACTTCTATTTCAAGAATTTGATTTTGAGATAATTGTGAAGTCGGGTCGCTTAAATGTGGGCCCTGATCATTTATTTAGAATTGGGACAGGCAAGGAGCCCACAAATTTTGACGACGGACTACTGAATGTGCAACTGTTCAGATTCGACATGGCAAATGATTATTATGATCAATTAATTTAGTTCTTGATGATGGTAGTCACACGGGAGGAATTTTCAACAAGTAAGAAGCAGCTGTTGGTGGTTAAGGCTTTAGATTTCCAGTTGATCGTTGACCACCTATACAAACTAGGAACATATGAGATTTTGCAGCGATGCGTCCTACGACATGAACAAGGGTAGATTTTAGAAGAGGCCCATGCGGGCGTTGCTGGTGGTCACTATGGAGGATTAGTGACTGCGAGGAAGGTGCTCTGCGCAGGGCTTTGGTGGCCCACCCTGCATAATGATGCGACAGATTATGCGAGGAGTTGTGACATCTATTAACGAACTGGGAAGCCATTGAGGAGAGATGAGATCCCCCTGGTACCGCAAGTAACATTGCAACCATTTAATAAATGGGCCTTAGATTTTGTGGGACCAATCAACCCACCTGGGAAGAGAACTAGTGCACTGTACATCATTACAATGACATACTATTTAACAAGGTGGGCAAAGCCTGCACCAGTTGTGTATTGCACTGCTGCGACCACAGCAAGGTTCCTATTTGATAATATTGTGACACAGTTTGGATGTCCAAGGATACTGATGAGTGACCAGGGCAGTCACTTCATCAATTGCACGATAAGAATGCTGAAGGAAGAGTTGTAGATATGACACAAAAAGAGTACCCCATATCATCCTCAAGTGAACGGGATGAAGGAAACATTTAATAAAATATTGGAGCATGCACTTACAAAGGTATGTAGTGCAAGTCGCGATGACTGGGACCTGAAGATTCTAGCAGTTTTATGGGCATATCGCACCTCTTGTAGGTGATTAATGGGGCAAACACCATTCAAGTTGGTATATAAGGAAGAGGCTGTCATGTCGATGGAGTACATTGTTCCAAGTCCGCGCATTGCCACAACAACGGGTATGGACGATGAAGCAGTGCTAGAGGAGCGTATGGAGAAGTTGATACAACTCGAGGAGGACCGCTTTATTGGAGGATTCCACCAGCGCATCGAGAAGGATCAACATAAGGCCTGGCATAATCGCCACATAAAGAATAAACTGTTTCAGCAAGGATATTTGGTGTTGTTGTACGACATCAAGTTCATGAAGCATCCAGGTAAGTTACATATGCACTGGTTAGGACCTGTTGAGGCCTGGAAATTCGCAGGCGGCAACAGTAAGGGATTCTCCCCAATCAGCGTTCCCAACTAGCCCGCTGACTGTTTGGTGTAGGGAATCCGTCCGGTTTGCGGTCCGGCTACCGTAGGTCAAAGTAACAAACAAAGGCTTTACCGGTTGCGGCCCGGCCCATCGAGTTTTTTTTGTATTTTGACTTAAAGGAATGATATGCACGTGCCTAATTAAATGCAGGCTGGTTTAAATGCAAGGGCGGTCACAAAGTGATGTGCAGGTTCTTACCTCTCGTCTTATGCTCACAAGCAAACAAACCAGATACGAACAGAGGTAACTAACTATCTAAACTATCCCTAGGGAGCGAGGCTATCACTTAACTGAGCAATACAAAAATCACATACGGTAAGAAAAATCATAGGTAGCTGATATTTTTCCCACAACACATGGAAACTACAGATATTCAAATAACCAGTTAGCCGATCACTCTATAACAACAATTATTGCTCATAGTGCAAATGCATACGGTAAGAAAAATCACAGGTAGCTGATATTTTTCCCACAACACATGGAAACTACAGATATTCAAATAACCAGTTAGCCGATCACTCTATAACAACAATTATTGCTCATAGTGCAAATGCATCCCAGAAAAGACTGCAAAAATAATTAACAAGAACTAAGGTTCGAAACATCAAATATCCTTACAGCGCATGAAATACAGCTGAACACGAAATAGTTCTTCTTCAGCATTATTCATTGAATAACATTGATACATTTCACTTCTTTACTCCTTCCAGCAGACAAAATTGCAGTTCACTTGGCAAAACGAAATAGTTCCTCTTACAAGTCAACAATTACAAAATTTTCTAAGGGAAAAAGCCCTCCTTTCATCGAGCTTCCCNATTCACAAGAACTAAGGTTCGAAACATCAAATATCCTTACAGCGCATGAAATACAGTTGAACACGAAATAGTTCTTCTTCAGCATTATTCATTGAATAACATTGATACATTTCACTTCTTTACTCCTTCCAGCAGACAAAATTGCAGTTCACTTGGAAAAACGAAATAGTTCCTCTTACAATTCAACAATTACAAAATTTTCTAAGGGAAAAAGCCCTCCTTTCATCGAGCTTCCCATTATTTAAACTACCACTCTCCCCCTCTGGGTTCCCTCAACACGTCTTTTCAATGCCCTTGACGATTCAGTTTCTTTCCTGGTCGTTTCACCTTCTCCATCATTTCCACAGGCGTTTCTTTGCTGACAGTAACCACTGAAAAGAAAATGTCCCATCGGCGCCTTGGTCATTCGTTCACGTTGTCCTTTCCGGCGCGATGCTCTGCTTCAGCGATTCATGAGATGATCTCTGCATACAAACTNATTATTTAAACTACCACTCTCCCCCTCTGGGTTCCCTCAACGCGTCTTTTCAATGCCCTTGACGATTCAGTTTCTTTCCTGGTCGTTTCACCTTCTCCATCATTTCCACAGGAGTTTCTTTGCTGACAGTAACCGCTGAAAAGAAAATGTCCCATCGGCGCCTTGGTCATTCGTTCACGTTGTCCTTTCCAGCGCGATGCTCTGCTTCAGCGATTCATGAGATGATCTATGCATACAAACTTGGTGCATTATCCATTGAATTCAGACATTAGGCATCCATAATTTTAAAATTATAATGATATATTCACAACGAGCTAGCCTAGTTCATCCGGATGAGGAACCGCGGAGGCTCGGGACGGTGACGAAAAGGTAAATCGGCAGTCGGGCATTTCTTAGATCGGATGAGACAAGGTTCTTACACCGGATGGGAGAAGGCTCCAGGAGCCGCAACGGCGGAGGAGTGCCAGAAGAGGGGAGCGGAAGCACGGGCGTCGTAGGTGATCGGGTGGTGGCGGAAGTGGGTCGGAAGCCGGAAGGTTCGGTCACCCGCAACGGCGGACGGGACGCGAGTCGGTGGCGGGCGACGAGGTAAAGGAAAAGGTTCGGGTGGCGGTCAATGAGTCGGATGTTGGGTGACAAGCGGATCGGAGGTCAACTCCTATCCTCTGGCCGCAACGGCGGGCGAACCAAAACTACAGCCAGCGATTTACACAGCGAATCGGGCGTCGGGTGAAACCTCAGTCGGGTGGAAGGTTTGGTCAGGGAGCCGCAACGGCGGGTGATGTGAGGCTCGGAAACTTCAGAAAGAGGCCCGATCCAAAGGGAAGAACTAACAGCGCTAAGGCTCAAATGAGGCAAAAAAACCAAAAAATCGCTAAGATAAACCTTCACACTCTCAAAAGTGTTAACACCGATCTCACAACTCACATTGAACCGAACGCGACCAGCCAACAAGACGGAACGCTCAACTTTAAAGCAAAGATACTCAAAGACGCCAAAAAATAACCCCTAGATTCAAGTCAATCAAGATAAGGAGGGGTCCCAGAATTTAAGTAAAAAAAAACTAAAGTCGGGGAAAAAGGTTGCGGCAGCAACAACTGGCGACTTCCTGGTGAACCTAGATCTCTGGGTGGTTTTCTTCCTTGAAAAGCAAACTGTCCTACAACAAATGTATTCCTTGAATTCTTCCAGCTAGATAGATTTCTCAATGACAAAAACGTGTGCCTTTACCGTTTATATCAGTCCACTTTGGGCGATTAAAGTCAAGATTCTAGAGTTCGGATAACTCTGCTGAGGCCAAAAATGAGTTCATTATTATTTTTCCTTCAGGTAGCTGGTAACAGGGGACACCACAGGATTGTAGCAGATGATAAACAGAAATGTTCATTTGTTTCTCATTCCCATGCCATCTTAGCAACTTTTGTGCTTTTCGGATTTTATCCTCTTTTAATGAGAGTCTTCATGCATGCCTTTCTTACTGAATTTTAATTCAGGATCCTCTATCCCATAGTGCCCTTTTGTGTGAGTGATGTGCTTAAGGTTTCAACTCACGGACGGAGAGGATCATTGGCAAATTAGTACTTTATGATCTGGATTTAGCTTTGGAGCATGATGCTTTTATAAGAATTCTGACTCTTATCTGCCTTTGGCATTTATTATCCGGCATGGGAGCATTTAGATTTAACACCCTGTTCATCTTGCTATCCTCCATGGGTCCTCTGTCATCGCCCTTTAGATTTTAAGTGTAAAGTGCGCGGAGCCTCAGCATATTATTCTAGACTTTTGAGTCTGATTGACCTTGCAGGAGCTTAAGTAGGACCTCAATGCACACAAAGATTTCGAGAAGCTAATTAGTGGAAGGAATTCACATGGAAAACCACAGTCTAACTATTCAACAAATGTTCACCATTTCCAGAAATGTGAGGCTTTCCACATAACCACTAGTTAACCACCTTTATTTAAAACAAAGACTTTCTTACAACAAAAGAAATCATAACTCAACAATAGTTTATTTATGTACAAGTCGGAAAGCTCAAAAGCTGCTTAAGAAAAATAAGGTTTGAGAACCAGACCATTTACTGGCAGGTTCTCCTCCCATCCCTATAAATCTCGTAACATATAGGTAGCAGGGCCAAGTTTAGCGGTGATTTGAAATGGACCCACCCATAACTGTTGGAACTTAGTGTGCTTCCCTTTCTCGTCATGGGGATGATCCCA
>LPNX010080246.1:319285-396382 GCA_001517045.1 Pseudotsuga menziesii
GTTGGGGAAAAAGGTTGCGGCAGCAACAGGACCATATATTATTAATTTAATTGCTTCAGGAGGTGCAGTTCAACTACATCAATTAGATGGAGCGATGCTTCCAAAGCTCGTGAATGGTAGCAGGATGAAGCCCTATAGGACGAGTCCAGAACTGCGTGGTGCTTGAGGCACTGCGCACTAAAAAAAAGAGTAGATAGGATGATGGATGAATGGAAGGCGCACCAAGAGGAGGTGGTTGCACAGGATTAGGAGTTAGTAGCGCAATTAGGAATCCATGTTGCGACAGCCATAGGGACGTGAGAAGCAGTGAAATCAGTAATAATTGAAGGTAGTTAAAAGTCGATAACCAACAACGCTTGTGGAAGTGATGCATAATGATGGCGGATCCGACTGTTGGGTTGGAAAAATCGACGGTGGATTCGGGTAGTTAATGCATGATTTGTTCATGATGATCTCATTGATTTGGTCATGATGATCCCGTTGATTTGGCACTATAAGAGCGAGCTCGACTCGGTCGGAGGACACCATTGTGCAAAGGTGAGTTGAGTTGCATAGCTGTCAAGTTGTAGAGCGAGTTGTTGAGAAAGGGTGAGGATATTGAGGAGGTTTCTAAGTCTAGAGAGGGTGCCTGATTATTAAGTCTTGAGAGGAATTGGTGCGACATGCAGAGTAACCCAGATACTATAGAGATTTCCAGTGAGGGAGATTCACTAATCAGTCAAGTAGAAATTATGGAAGAAGTCACCAGCATGCAAGTCGGATCATCGACAGTGCCAAAGGGGAAGAGAAAGGTGCATAAACCTAGCTCTCTGACACCATAGAAGAGATAGACAAGAACATCCACAAGGGAACAAGGAGAAGACACTACACAAACAGGGCAATCGAGCTCGGGAGTGGTGGAGTCTGCAGCTAGAGCAGGGGTGTTTGTCAAGGACATCCCTGGATATATACCTCCTAGTTGGCCTGGTGCGAAGGCCAAGAAGCCTGCAAAGAACCAGAAGTATCAGATAAGGATGCAGACGATACCACAAGGGATGGTATGCACTTCTGACATCGTGCCTATGCTGATGCAGATGAAATACGAAGACCACGACCTGCTTGCACTAGAGGACATTGTACATGAACCATATATGTCAATGGTAGTGGTTGGAGGTGGGTCGATAGAGCGCATCTCGAGGGACTGGGCGAGTGGGCTAGCTAGAGCCGTATTACTCGGGTTGATCAACATGTAGCACTTTGGGCGGCTAACTGAAGTAAATGCATGCACGAAGCATCTTTTGGCGTGCTTCCATGGTGGGTTTTTATGGTTAGATGAGCGAGTTGAAGTCATGGTGGGGTTAATCTCAGAAATAACTGGGATACCCAAGCAAGGGCCAGACCCTTCACAATATTTATGTAGTAAGGATAACGATAAGAAGTTGGCAGGGATGTGCTCTAGAGTGCGATGCGAGAGAATACCGCATTTATAGTATCAATGACCGTGCAGTACATATTGGCGCAAGGATTTTGGATGGTAAAGTGGTCAGGAAGAACTGACTAGTTCAATGTAATTCAGGGGTGGTTGCATGTGTCGAGGCGTGTGCATAAGGTGTAGAAATGAATTGGTCCGTTTTTCTTATGAACCAGTTAGCGGAGGATTTTGTCGCCGCGCAGGAGGGTGAAATACCATTCACATATAGTTGGCTCCTCATTTTGATTGTGTTAGTGGCTTGGATGGAGCTAAATGAGTACCAAGGTATGGATGTCAAAGCAATAGAAGTCTGCAAGGGTGTGAGATATCAGATTTTGTGGTGGGTCAGATATGTAGAGCGATTGACAGACTACTCGATCCGATTTTGGATCTATTAGGAAGTGCTACAGGCGGCAGTGGTAAAATTTCCAAGATTAGAGGAGGAAGCTGTGACAAAATATCAGAGGATTGTGCGGTTCACGATTGGACCCCATTGTATTCATGTTCAAGCACGGTGGGACACCCCCAAGAAATGGTTTCCAATGAGGTACAAGGTAACAGATGTGGAATTGGAGGCAATGATTAATGATTGGCCCACATAATGGAGAGAACCAGTCAATATTGCAGAAGTCTCGATGGGACCTCCGTCGAATGCGCCCGATGACCCTGTGAAAAAATATGACCAACAATCTGATGAAGAATCATCAACAGAGACACCTGCTGACCCGAAAGTGCAACACATATTCAAGGAACTGAGAACAAAGAGGTGCATGGATCAGGTTGCAAGTACTAGCACCATGCCAACAATGGAAGCGCAGTTAAACCGGCTCGTCAAGGCCGTCAACAATGCAACCGCAAAGGAAATGAGGAAAATGGCTCAAAAAAGATTCGCAAAGGTAAGAACTAATTTGGGTTATGTCTATAATATTGTGCTGAAAAGAGCACTAGAGAGTGCAACTGTGCAGGAGTACGCGTCAATCTACACTGAGCCGCGGGTCAGGAATGTTCAAATTCCTCTGATTGCGATTGAAGTTGGATGAGAGGATTTTAATGCCTCCCTACACTAGTTGCATGATATATCATTGGATATGAACGTGCTGTCCACACAGACGTTGGGGCACTTGAAGCAAGTTTCCAACCAAGAGTTGGCAGACAGGAAGAAATAGATTAGCGATCAGTTTCTATGATCACATGAGAAAGTGGAGGTGACGCAGAAAGAAGTCAATGAGTTGCGGCGTGCTAAGGAAAAATTGATGGAAGACAAAGCGTTGGAGATATAAGAACCGAAGAAAAAGCAAGAAGAATTGAAGATGAAGACTGCTGAGGAGATCACTGAGTTGAAGAAAGAAATAGAACATCTCATTGTTGAAAAGTAACACCTTTTCGATTGTCAAGTGCAAGTGGAAGTGGCAGTTGTGAATGCTTGTAAGCACGTCGGATAAAACACCGCAGAACTAGATACAGTCGTGAAAGCAAAGCGACTTCGGGAAATTATTGTGTAGTTGCAGCAGGCCAACAATATTTTGAATGCTCTAGTATATCCAGACACACCTCCTAAGAAAATTTCTTAGTGAAAGACTGCCATAGAGGAAGTGGCGGAACAACTTGAAGAGCTGGAGTAGGAATCTAAGAAGGTCAGTGAAGCAACAACGAAATTATGGGGCAGCGTTGTCTAAGATGCTTAGTTAGAGAAACTGACCAAACAGTTGCAGGAGGCCGAAGAGAAACTAGTGACACTGAAGGCTACATTAAGAACAATTCCACTAGTAATTTCGATTACGCGATCATCCAAACTCAGAGAGTTGTAGCAGCTGGTTGGAAAGGCTCAAGAGCACCAGTGAAAGAGAAATGATTAGCTTGATGAGTTCCAAGACATTGGGGAACAACTATCTTTGAAGGCAGTTGCCGCGCTAATGGCTGTATAAGAAGGTAAGAAGGAAGTGGATGAAAAGATGGTGGAACACCCATTGAAGCAATATTTGTTAGCAATTCAGGACATTGCTTAGAGAATTCAAGTGCAAGTGAAGGAGATCACTCAGTATTATAGAGAATTCAAGTTGAAAATCAATGAGTACACCATCTCCAACTGACGTGGCTCGAGGGCGAGCCATAATATTGTGTTGGGGGCCTGTTGGCAGGGGTTTTGGGACAAGTCAGCTGTGCAACATCGTGGATGCTACACAAGGGAAAAAGACATCGTGCAAGTGGAGAATGGTGTGCAAAGTGAAGAGTACATTATTTTGCATATTTTGTGTCACCTTTTTTACTTTGGAGCACATTTTAGGGATATTGGTCATGATTTTGTAGATTAAGTTAAGAGTTAGTTAGGAAGTCATCCCAAGTGGACCTTGAATGTAAAGGCGCAAGCCTATAAATATAATTAGAAGTAAAAGTGTTAGATATATATTTGAAGAAGATAATTAGAGGGCACTTGGTGATTTGTGAATTATTTTGAAGAATCCGTTGTTTTGTTGCGGAAGTAATATGTTAAGATGGAGGTTGATCTGAATCACTATGTTTTTCTATGTTTTACTAACTTCTGCGACCCACTGATGAATGTTAAATGAATTGGCAATATGAATCAATGATGTGATGTTTCCTTGTCTTAAATGATATTATATTTTTAGATCTGTTCGGCGCAGTGGAATGTTGATTACTGTTATGATTAAATGATGTGATCTTGTTAAGAATAATGATGAATGTTTTTGTGAATGCTAATGAGGAATCAAATATGTTCTTGTCATAGCTGAGTAAATAGGTAAATGCACATTCTTCCTCTCTTATTCTGCGAAAACTTGGTTCCAACAGCTCTCCCTCGAATGCCTCGAGTGAGACCTCATCTGCTCTACGAGTGTTGTTGGACAGGGTAAAACCTGTCTGGGCCAATGCTGAGGGAGATCATGGTGGTTTAAGAGTCGGTAGAGGGGAACACCTATCAAGTGGGTTTTGTTGGATGGGTTTGTGTCAACATGGGGAAAATCGGAATGCTACACGGTGAAGGAAGGATACAATAGTGGATGGTGTTCATAGCAGCTACAACATCGTGAGGAAGTGGAAAAAAAATCTGGAATAAAGACGACCTGCCTAAAATTAATGTGTTTTTTTGGATACTAGCTCACCACATGTTCACAACAAAGAATATAAGAAAAATAGGTATGGAAGGCCCTTTGATATGTATTCCCTGCAGATAATCAGAGGAATCTCTCGAACATCTTTTTTAGGATGTAAATTCTCCAAAGAGGTATGGCACCAAGCATACAAAGATCTGCACTTCGATTTGACACCGCCAACAAACTGGAATGATCTATTTGCTTGTTGGAAGGACTACTATCAAGGATTACTCTTTAACAAACTGGATTTTGTGAGGGATTGGGAAGCTCTTCCAAGATATATCTCTTGAAATATATGGACAACAAGGAATAAAGAGATCTTTGAGGGAAATAAAAACAATCCAGGAAAAGTTGTAGCAACTGCAAAGACACTTTGGGAGGAAGTTTTATCCATGAGGGGAATGCACGAAATTGGCAAGGAACCATTGACAGCAGAAGAAATAGTCTAGGCCTTCGATTTGCTAGTCCTGTTACCCCATCTACCATGGATTCAACCCAAAAAAAATCAATATTGCAAGATTAGAAAATAAGAATGAACTCTGAAGGTTTCAAAAGTCGGTGGAAGAAACTTGGCTGCAGTTATTTGTTCTTTGACAGTCTCTTGAAAGGCGACCTTGGGAAGGCAGGAGCAAGGGCAGTCTACTTTGATTATGAAGGAATCAAGATGAAAGAGTACACTTGGGGAATCAGAAGGAGGAATAACAATGGGGAATAATGGTTAGCATTAATTAAAGGCCTGGAGCTGGCAAGGAAAGATGGCATTGAGGAATTGGTGGTCTTTGGTGACTCAAGTATCGTCATTGGGGAAGCATGGAAACTGATGAGGAATCAAAAGAATCCAATTACCAAGACTCATCATCTCCTAAAATGTATTGTAAATGATTTCAAAGCTATCAACTTCCTTCACGTTCTAAGAGAAAATAATAAACAAGCGGACATTATGGCTAATAAGGGAGTGGGACTAGATTGCAGTGACTTATTATGCGATCAAAAGGTCTATGAGAGAAACTAGATCCCTTTGTAGTGTACCTCTACACTACAATTCTGGAATGTTCTACTTTTATATTCTCCTACTTGGCCAGTTTGTAAGGAGCTACAGTACTCATAGAATAGGAAATTATAATGAAAAAAATAGAATGGAAAAGGAAGCACAAGGAGGCATGGAAGTGGTATTCCTTTGGGAGCAGTCTATGTCCATATTATTGTAACATCTAATTTCTCATTTTATATAAAATCTCTTTAACCATTTTTGTTAAAAAAACAAACTTAACTTAAGTGTCATGGTGCTTCACTCCAAGTGTCATCAGTGGTTCACTCTTAGCGTCATAAGTGCTTCACACTAAGTGTCATCAGTACTTCACTCTTAGTGTGATCAATGCTTTACTCTTAGTGTCATCAGTGCTTCACTCTTAGTGCCATCCATGCAAATTACTTTATTTACTATTTTCATCTTTGTAGAGATTCCTTATTTAACTGATACAATTTTTATTATAATCGAGGCTTTAACTTAAGCCTTTTCAGTTCCAGTTCACTGGAGGCATACATAGGTAATTCGAATCCTTTCTCTCTCTATGCTTATCTCTTTATCATTTATCATTTACTGCATGGTCCACATGTGTATTATTATTTATCCATCGTATTATATCATACTTAGAAGAATTGTCACACACACTGATGATCATATCATATTACCCCAGGTCATATAGTCATATGCTAAAGCAAATCACTCTAGAGGTAGCTAATCTCTAAAGGAGACTTATAACACTCAGTGACCATGACTAGTAATACATCGCATAGTATTTCCACTTTACTAAGTAAAGTTTTCCTTGCTTTACCTCAACAAATGGAGGTCCACCTGAATGAGTATCCATTTTGTGGATGACTTCATTAGGATCATGGCTTGATACAATACAAGCCTCCAGACTTGATACAACACAAGTCTCTGGTCTTGATACACCACAAAAACTCAATATTGATACAACACAAGATCATAGTACTAGCATCCCACCTCAACACATGAGGAAATATATAGGACTACACAAGTCTATAGAATTACTCCTAATGTTGTACAATCACCACTCCCTCTCAGTGAGGGAGACATTCTCGGATTTTCCAGGAATTTTTTCCATACCAAGCTCATCTCATAAGAGTCTCAATTTCGTCACTAACAACGACTTTTCCACACATTTGAAATATGATCATTAATAACTATGTACTGAAATTTCACTTTACATGACCATGTCCTTGATGAAGTAAAGCTTCATCTCAATGTGTTTTTATCATAACACATCTCCAACTGGATACACAGCTCGATTGGATACACATACAAAGTTTGGTCATGCTCTCCAGTCATCACAAGTATGGTCACTCTCTCCAACCATCACAAGTAACTTTTCCAGCTGGTACTATCTGTAAAACACACTTACTTTTATAGTATTCTCTGACATACATCTTGCTTCCTTAGTACTAGTCACAATACACTTAGCTTTTGTAGTACTAGCCGCAATTTACATCGCTTATCTCATGATAAAACAATAGTTGGATAACACAATAGGTCTACCATGTATCAATTACAATAAGGAACCTATTCTAATGTACCTCAAGAGTACTCAAACATATGCTTAACAACAAGAATAAAATACAACAGTCTTGTTGGGTACATTAAGAGACCAACCAACTAGTTATACATAGTAGCATTATTTGAATCCGATCTAGAATGTCGTTTCACTAAAGTAGAAACCATGTATTTCAAATCCATCATATACAACACATTAAATGTGTAACATCTTGTAGAAAGAAAGTTTCATATTTCTTTTTCAATCTTCAACACTTGTTGATTTCAAGAAACTTCTACTATCTGAAGAATTCCTCTGTGAGCTTGTCATTCTCTGTGATTTTCTTCAAGGCCTGATCACTTTCATAGTGATTTCATATTCTTCTCTTAATACCACAACACCCCAACTATCTCTCCAAGAGGTTTAATTGTTCTCTGGCAGTTCTAACTATAACTCTTCTCGAGTATCTGATAGTCTTTGAGACTTTGACCATGTATCTGCTTATGTGGATTCTCTCCACAAAATATAATACAACGCCAGGATGTTTGAGTCATGTATCATGACTAACTGGTGGGGATTTCAATTGATGTTGTATGTGAAGACACATCAATACTCCCTCTTTAATTGGAGGAGTCTTTATGTACTATACCAAGCTTGTACTGGACAAAGGTTTAATAAGAACGATGGCAACGTTGCTCATCTATGGATATGTACCATGTCTCGGATATAACTGACTATAAATTTCATAAAGTGTTATTGCTTTACATCATGCTCTATATGGAGCAACATATGTGATCTTCCTTGATCACCTCACTTAGTCAGAATCCATATATCTTTGAAACTGTATTTTATTGACCGAGACATAGTTGAGTCCACATACACTTGTACCAACTAGGTACCTCATCACATGTTTTGTTGTACATGTCTATGTACTGACTGCAAAGCATACATTTGGTCTTGGAGCTAACCAGATACATCTCAACTAACTTGAGATCCTCCAAATCTGAAATAAGAATTTTCAACTTTAGATTTGGATTCATATGTGTCCATAGACTTATAGTCCATCATCTTGAAAGTCTTCATGCTCTTCAGTGCATATTTTCCTTAACTGAGGAAAATATTCTCTGGTGTCTGCCACACCTCTAATCTTAAGAATCATCACAAGATCCTTGAATACGGTTCTTAGCCTCCTTTTGAATATGAGCATCTTGCAGTTCTCCTCTTAACATGAGATACATCAACTAGTTTCATTGGTTCCTTAGGAGTTAGTGAATCTAGCTTCTCCCTCTCACCATCTGGATATGAGAATCATAATTTGGGTCCTCCAACAAGGAGTCTCATGTTCATTTATGTCTGAATCTCCTTTCAACATATGAATGTAAATAAGATAATTTAAAAATATATAGGAGTCTTTACGTCTCTCATAATAGTATTAGGGCTTCTATTTTGACTTCTTCCTAAGAAAGATAGGAACCTCTTGATCTACCCCCTTTCAGGATCAACCCTTAGAATGACTCCACATTCATATCATTATTTTACTTGTAGGTCAGGACATATGGATTTCCCTACAAGACAAATTATTCTAATGGTTAGAACCATTTGATACTCATGAATTTTATTCATATGAATACTTTCAATATACTGATAATGATTTACATAGTTATGTATAGATATTAACCAACTGTTTTATCATAACCCATTCTAATATCATGTACTGATTTGCAGCCTTATATTAGGCTTATATCAGTCCCATATCAGTCATGTATCAATCCCATGTCATATCTTATAAAAAAATTTAATGCAGCCCTATGTTCATAACTCGTGAACAATCATGCAACCCTAATTTCATATGAAAAAAACAACATTATATGCAGCCCTATATATCTTAGAAAATTGCAGCCTTATATTTATCTCTCATTAAAGTTTATGCAGCCCCAAATTCATAAATATTTATGCATATCATATATTTCATGAGCTTCACGATTTGCCAATAACAAAAAGACAACAATATATATGCTCAACATATTATAACATAACACAATTCCAATTCTCGGGAATACATATCTCTATATGATAGGAATGAAACATATTCAAAACCCTTTAGATATGATTTATAGCAGTATATGATAATAAAAATATAAAGTACTTATATTTTGTTGTTTTGAGTGGGCTCCCTCTTGATCTTTGCATCCTTGCGAAGATTGTTGGAGTCCTTCTTTATTCACTACAACTTTAAACACTGCAAAACTTACTGCATACATTGGGTAGCAAAACTCTACACGGGGAATAAGGATCCCATGCACACCGAATTAATGCTTTCTTGCACTAAAGAAAACATTCATTTCAGTCATCCTTTTTCTTGGATGATTTCTTCTGAGAAGGTTCACCTCCTTCTACAACAGTGGATGCATGAATCCTTTCTTCATTATTCTTCCTTGCATGTCATTCTCATGCAAAGTGACCCTTCTTTTGACAATGGAAGCACCAAAGCTTTGATTTGTCAAAATATTTCTTGAAGTCCTTATTATTTGAATGAAAAAACTTATTGGGAGAAAATGAATTTCTCCCTTTCTTCATCCATGCCGTGAGGGAAATATTCTCCTCCTTAGTGCACACAACCTTGCTTTGAATGCACCTCTCTTCTTGAATGCAATCATTCCATAACCTTTTGAAATTGGGTTTCTATTCTCATACGTTTACCACAACCAAGAATGTCTCCCATGAGGATAAGAGACTAACGATGGTGGCTCGACGAAGGTCATCTTCATCCATCACCACACCGATGCTTTCAAGTTGATCTTTCACTTGTCAAATTTTTGTAAAGAAGGATTCTATGGTCTCATCCCTTTCCTTCTTCAGGCTGCACAACTTGTTCTTCAAAGGCCTCTTTTGAGTAAGGGCCTTCTTCTCATAAAAGTTTGTTAGTGTTACAAAACAATACTGTGTGCTCTTCAATGGAGTGATCACGTACATGAGATTATCCTTCACCGAGTCATATATGATCCTCTTGGACTTTGTTTGATTCATTTTTTAGTTGACTCGCCCTACATTAGTGGTAGGATCCTCTACCATAAAGGTCACGAATGAATCTAGATCATGTTCCTTAAGAATGTTCAACACTCTTGCCTTCCATGTGTTGAAGTTGGAAGTACCTTCAAGTCAGTTTTCTGGTCGGACAAATATTGATGGCATGGCTCCAAGCTTATTCACACCTTATGCTCTGATACCATGTGAATGTTTGAGCAAAATATGGAGATTCTTGAACTTTAAAACTTTTATCAATCAATTACTGCACATATGAATCTTATAAAACAAACCAGCCACATAAATAATTCATCCATAAGAGACAATATATACCATGGGAAAACCCTCCAAAAACAAAGGATGAAAAAACCAATAATTCTTTGACCAGTATAGATAGATTTGTAGAGAATGGTTTACAACACATAAGAAGATAGCTCAATAAGAGATATCAACTTAGCAGTAGAGAACAAAGATCCACAAAAACTATGTAATAAACTTTCCAAGTGCCCGACACTTTAATAACAAGTCAAAACTCATGCCATGCAATGTTTTCCTGACACTAGTGCACACGTGCACTTCAATTTTGAATTTTCTTTCAAGGGGGTCAAATCGGTACTTTGGATTCCTCTCCATGCACAAGACATGCGCCATACCTTCCAAGAATAACTTTAACTGAAAGTTTAACTCACTTGAATTGAACTCAATCTTTAACTAGATGTTGATCACTTATTTAACAGACTTAACTTAAGTGTCATGGTGCTTCACCTCAAGTGTCATTAGTGCTCCACTCTTAGTGTCATCAAGGATTCAATCTTAGTGCCATCAAGGATTCAATCTTAGTGCCATCAATCCTTCACTCTTACTGTCACTAGTGCTTCACTCTTAGTGTCACCCATGCAAATTACTTTATTTACTAGTTTTATCTTTGCATGGACCACAGATGGATTCCTTATTCAACTGATGCAATATTTATTATAACTGAGGCTTTAACTGAAGCCTTTACAATTCGAGTTCATTGGAGGCATACATAGGTAATTCAAATCCTTTATCTCTCCCTCTATGCTTATGTCTTTATCATTTATCATTTACTGCATGGTCCACATGTGTATTATTATTTATCCATCTTATCATATCATACTTAGAAGAATTGTCACACATATTGATGATCATACCATGTTACCACAGGTCATATAGTCATATGCTAAAGTAAATCACTCTAGAGGGTAGCTAATATCTAAAGGAGACTTATAGCACTTAGTGACAATGACTAGTAATACATCACATAGTATTTCCACTTTACCAAATAAAGTTTGCCTTACCTCAACAAATGGAGGTCCACCTGAATGAGAATCCATTTTTTGGATGACTTCACTAGGATCATGACTTGATACAACACAAGTCTCCAGCCTTGATACAACACAAGTCTCCAGTATTGATACACCACAAGGCCTCAATCTTGATACAACACAAAATCACAGTACTAGTATTAAGCCCTTAATGTTGGGCACAATCCCCCCTATAGTGTGACACTTTACCCCATATATGGTGGTGTATTACATATTATTGATGTAGGATTGGGTCTATTAGTTGTTATTGTACACCTTTATCTCCTATACATAGGAAGGAGATATTTTCATTTGAGAAAGCATTGTATATTGTCTTGTCTCGGGTACACAAGTACATTGTGTAAGGATGTTCCTCCCTCAAAGAGTATTGTTATTTATCTCTATTCTTCATTATTAAGGCATGGATTACTATCTTTTGGTATATTTCTACTATTTTTTTGTTATTTCTGGGACTTGGTTGCATAACATTTTGTATCAGAGCTCTTTCCTCAGGACTGGCTTCTGCAAAATGATTCATCTTAGAATTTTTGCTACATCTTTTTTTCTAGAAGGATTCAGAGATCGAGATTAAAAAAACACCTCCAAAATATGTTGAAATGTCTCCACTTTGAAACTCAGATCCTGAGCCATTACAGTTTCAGATATAATTGCATAGGAATCTAGGGTTCTTTACTAGTCTAAAACATGTGTTCTAGGGAGACAGGTCATATATGAGGCATCTGAGCTCCAAATTGAGTGAGAGAAGTTGAATCGGAAAGAAGACAAACCAGGGTATATGTGGTATAAGTTTCAGCTGTAGAAACAAAATATTGGACATCAGGAATACGGTACAAGTTTGCTCTTCTGGATAGACAAAAAATAAGAAGTTTTGGGAGATTTGCAATAACTTTTTTTTTGAAACATCCAAATTAGGTCATACTTGCAGAAGTGGAAATAGGACACATTAAGGTACCAATGACTGAATTTTCATACCTAGAGTCGAAAGTTAAATTTTATCTCAGTTACAAGTCGACCCTAAGACAATCTTCCAATTAGGGTTTGGAACAAGTTTTATAGGGAAAAGAGGGTCATATATGAGGCATATGGGATCCAAATTGAGGGAGACCAGTTACATATGAAAGAAGATAGACCAAGGTATCGATGGTATAATTTTGAGATACAGAAACAAAATATTGGACACATGACATACCGTACAAGTTCGATCTTCTGGATAGGCCAAAAATAAGAAGCTTTCAGAGATTTGCAATAACGTTTTTTGGCACAAACAAATTAGGTCGGATCTTTGGAATTGGAAATATGACACATCAGGGTACCATGATTAGAATTTTTAGACCCAGAGGAGTCAGAATTCAAATTTTACCTCAGATACAAGTCGGCCATAAAACAATCTTATAATCAGGGTTTGAAAAAGGTACGCCATCTGAATGAGTATCCAAGAAAATGGAGTGGAAGTTTCAGCATAGTAGCCTAAGAGGCTACTATTGTGCTCTCTAGGAAAATATTGACAATGAAAATGCGATTTTATTATGCCAACATGTACATATTCAAGAAAGGGATGAAGTTGTGTTATATTTCCATCAACTATTATAGTTAAATTACTATGGAGTATTAAGCGTGCGATGATGTTAACTCTTTTGTGTAATATGTTGTTTCAAATATTCTTATTTTCAATTGTTTCATTGTTTAAATAATCTTAAGTCAGTGTAAGATGCTAGAAAACAACTTCCACTTACTTCTAAAACAAATTATTCGTCCATCATCCCCTTGCACATTCTTTATAAGTTCTAGTAGCCTTTTTGGATGTTTTTTTGTTTTCTTTTTTGTTTATTCCCACATCATATAACATGATAAAATAGTGTCTGTCATTCCTAGAGGTAAAAGAATTTTCAATGAACGTTGCAGTTTTCGCCGTTTGGTTCTCTCATTGAATCTTGGAGGACTAGCAATAACTTAAACACAAATGCGATAATATTTCATTGTTGGATTTTTATGGGAAATTCCTATTGTAGCTCTTACTATTGTAAACCCATTTTCATGTTGCTCCGATTCTTCAATGAGGCTATGATATTTGTCAACTCTAGAGTGTAATTACAAGTTCACCATTTAGGAAGTTCCCGGAGTGGCAGTTCACTACACTTGACAAACACTTTCTCATCATGCTATAATAGTCCATCGACAGACACACTAATTTAATAATTTAAAAGACTCATTGCATTTGGAGTAACAAGGTGATCTACAACCCAGTATAGGGAAGATGTTGTCATGTAATGTGGGTAATGTTGATGTGGTAACTATAAGCCACATGTAACATTTCATATCATAATATAAACAATTTAAAACCAACATAGATCCATATTAAACCCCGATCGATCGAGCATTGACAAGGATTCATTTTTTTCAATGGAATAAACATTACGAGAAACCCTTAGGCGCTTCCCCTCATTTCGAGGATTGTACCCAAGGTAAATCATTCAGTTGTAGTTATTATGCAACCCTATTCGTTGAGGACATTGAGTGAGTCCCACACATAGAAATGAGCCCAAGGACTTGACCCTAAGACCTTGTGATTGAAATTCAAAACACTCAACCACTCGAGTGAACCCACTGGACTGGAGAGATTCAATTTCTTGAGATATAAATTTTTAAATTTTACACAAAAAAATTACACCTTAAGCTATTGGATCCCTCTTTGTGATTGATAGAATTAGGCTTAAGATGGATCTATGTTGGTATCCATCCAATGAGGGGATGTTTACATTATGGATAATAGTTCCTTTCATAGAGGAGGGGCCATATTCTATTAAATTTGTTGTTTAATTAATTTCATTTATAGTCTTCGATTGAAAAACGTCAAACCTCTTTAAATCCATTTCTTTTCAAGCATGTATATTTTTTCTATTTTGTTCAATCAAGGATGTTGATTACGTTTGGATTAGTGTTTATAATTGTAAGTAACTCTAAAAATTATGAAATTTTTCCAGGCCTCTCTACAGGATGGTTTATATAAGTAAAAATTTGATATAAGAGATTGAACAACTTCCTAGAGAGATTTGGTGTAGTACAGATGTGACATATCAACAAGCTGCACACATGGAGACATTGACAACTGAGATTTTGAAATACAAGGAATGCACGAGCAAATTTATTGTAGAATATGAACAACTTGCTAAAAAGACAACAACTTTATTGGTAAATTTTAATGTCAACTAGAGATTCCATTGATTATGGCGAGGTAAGGAATGTGAGAATTCATGCTTATAACTTTTCCTTAAAATTTTAAATTTACCATGCCACATAAGAGTTTCCACTCACAGGGTGAGCATAAAATAACCTTATGTGGACAAATTGAAGTTTCAAACCATAAGTTACAGGTATGGCAATCATGAATGCATAGAAATCTTGAAGCATTGGATAACCAAGTACGTGTGTTTTGGGTGCTTAGTGTTACCATGGGAATAAATGTGAAGGACAAAGGTTGTGATTTATGTCTCAAAATATCTGAAACATAGGCATTTCAATTGCAAAGAAAATATTACGAGAAAAAGCAAAGGATCAAAGAACTTCAAATATTATTGGCATAGGTTGAGCTTCAAAATTTTGAAGGAGAGTTGCTATGAAAGAGCTTGCACAACACCATCTTGGTCAAATGTTGCTTTCTTGGATTGAAAAACACCATGTTCATGTTGTAACCATAGTAAATTAACCAATATGGCAAAACTTGTTTAGAAAATTAAAGGCAATATAAGGGTTTTCTATAGATTCATACCACTTTTTTTTTGAAGAATCTAAAGGTATGGAACCATTGGTTGTGAAATATCCTAAGTTAGGTGAACTTTTCGGTAGAGGCATTGATTTGATATATGGTCTAGTTAAGTTACTGTACTAAGTTTTAGAGAATACGTATTGCTCTTAGTGGTTTCAATGCCTCTGTGTATGTCATTCCTCTTAAGCCTTATTTTCATCTCACAACAATTATTTCTCAAGTATTTAGGCATGGGTCATGTACATTATTTTTGCTTCTTGCTTCTCTTTCTAGAACAAAGTATTCATTTGCCTTCGATGAAGTATTTGACCTTGATGCAGGGCAAGAAGAAGTGTTTGTGGAGATTTCTCAGCTAATTCAAAGTGATCTTGATGGATACACGTTAAATTCATTGTTCTTTCAATTGCATTTATTTTTATTATACACTTATATTTAATTTTACATGTAAAAATAGCTTTCTACTAGTTCCCAACAATCAATGAGTAAAATGACATTTCGAGTGAAATAAGTTACATTTTTTATTGGACGGATTTTATTCTTTCAAGCATCTTGAATTGTCTTTCGAAAAACACATCAATACAACTAATTGTAAATAAAAATTCTTTGCAAATAAAATGCGATAGATGATTTATGTTGTGTTTTCATCACTACCATAAAGAAACAAGTAGTGAGCATTTCAACATTGCTAAAAAATTTACTAATCCTATATGTAACTCTTCATAGTAGTATGAGAAGCTTGAACAACACATATTTTTGTTAAATAGTTCTTAATTATTTTGACACAGACTATACCCTTAAGGTTTGAAAGATATTTTGACAAATATTTTATTGCTTGTGTTATTATTTTATTATTGTTTATGTCATGTCCTATTTTTGCAACCATATTGCCTATTTTTGCAACCCTATTGGACAATAGATTCCATATGGGATTCTATAGCATAGGTTGTTTAGTTAATTAGAATATAATTCTTGACGTATTATTAGTCCCTACAATGCAAGGAATATACTTTTCAATGGGAAGTCAAACTAGTTTGATTTTATATTAGTTAGTTTGTTTCTATCAACAGTTTATGAAGTTCTCTCATGTTTCTTCAAAAAGCCTATATTAAATTGTTTTTTTACTTATAATTAAAAATTATATATATATTTTAATTTCTATCATTCAGTTTATTTTATTGGTATAGGACATCATTGAAAAGACTTAAATCCATGTAGGATGATGATGAGAATAGCAGTAATAATAATAATAATTCTTAAATTTCGATGTTACCTTTGTGTGAGGCGACGTTTAATGAAAAGAGAAGAGGCGTAATGTCATAACAATTACTTAACATTCTCATTTTCTCTTTCGCCTAGGTGTAATAGGTGAATATCTCTTGAAATACAAGGAATTTTGCCCCAAACTATTTATGAAAAGCTTAACACTATTTAAAATAATTATACAATAAGCTTCTATTTTTTTTTTTTCGTTACCCAATTTTCATAGATCCTTATGCCTTTAGACAAGGATTTGCAACTTTGCTGCTAATTATGTTGTTTAATTAATCATTGTTGTTGAGCTTTGTTATTAAAAAAAACTAGCATAATTCAAGTTTAAATATTAGGACAAGAGATTTGGCCTTCGTGGGCATTGGTAGTGGTATTAATGAGCTGGGTGATTATATATTACAGTGTATGTGGACTTAACACGTTATCCTCATGTCACTTTTTAAAGTAATTCATAGAAAGAGTTCATAATAAGCCTTTTCTAGCTTCCATTCTATCTCAAGTGATAAGCTAGTGCAAGAGCTCAAACCTCCATGTGCAGCATTGATACTTGCTAGCTAGGTGTATGTGTGTATGTTACAACCCATGTGGACTTAGTCGATCAACATTTAATCACTTTTAAACTAGTTTATTGATAGAGTTGGTTGTGAAAAATTTCAACTTCCATTCTATGTTAACTTCAAATCATGGGGCAAGAGCTTCAACCACCCTAGGTATTTGTAGTTACATTAATCTATTGGGTGCATGTGCGTTACACTGTATGTGGAATTAGTATATGTCATCAAGTCACTTTTTTAGTTGATTCTCTCAAATAGTTCGCTATGAGAGTTTGCTACTTCCATTCTCTCTCAAGTTGTTTGTTATTCCATAATCAATAATATCATTGGGATTTATGTGATATAATCCATTATTGGGCTCTCTTTTAAGATTTGAATTTTGAATTTGGAAGTGTTGGGTAAATATGTTATGCCTTTATACCAAAGAATATCATTTTTCCATGTAAACTTTGAGCTTCATGCCTTGTTGCTTTTAACTTCTTTGATTATCTTCTTGGTTTCTAGATTTTTCATGTATTTGGCTTGAACATTTGAGACCCATTCGAGAATTAATATTGAATTGAGCACAGTGTAGCACTCCCTTCTTATTTTATTGATAAGTTATTAACAACTATGTTGTGAGGGAAATCTACCTCATGACTTGGGGAAATAGGGTCACCAACATACTGTAGGTATGACTTGCAGATAACTAGGGTTTAGAAACATATAACATAGATTAAGAGATAATAGGATATGTACCTTATTCCGGATGGCTGATCCAAGCTTTATGTCTTCCTCTCCAATGCTCCAAGCCTTCTCATCTTCAACACCTGAAACAATGATTTATATTTCCTCACAGCATCTTCTATTGTTATATAAAGAGACATGAACATATACCAATTGCATTAGAACGCAAATAGATCATATCTCATAACAACAAAAGCATGCATCAAGACAAAGATGGAAGGAAAACACTATTTATTGATGAAGTTCAAGAAATATTACAAAACCCTGTCTAATACAAGCTTCTTCTGCACACCAAGACCCGAGTCTTCCTTGCTCCTCTCTTCAAGAGAATCCTCCACCATAACCTTGCTCTCAAAAATTGCTTCCTCTATCCTCTACCCTTCCCCTCTTTTTATACTTGTTTGGGGAGAAGGAATTCGAGGCTTGGGATGGTTGGGGAAGTTGGGGAGGTTACCAAACCGAGCCCAACTGCCTTGACCTAATCCTGTTTTTATTTTTAAACTATTATTAATGAAACTCGCGGGTTCATGTGGGGAAACTTACGAGTGACTCGCAACTTTCTTGAAGGGAAGTCGCGATTACAACTTTGTAGAGATAACATGCGGGTTACATATGGGCTTACCTGTGAGTGACCCGCGAGTTGCTATAAGAGGACCTGCGAGTGCAAGGAAAGCTTATTTATAAAAAGTGGTAATGCTGAAGGAGTGAGTATGTATCAAGGATCTCATCCATCTATAAGGTTAAGGCCACTTTAATCCATATTGTCCTTTTGTGTAACGACATGCTGGAGTCATTACTCAAATAAAGAAATTCTATTTCATAGCATAACAGATGCCCCCTAATGTGTGAGGTTAGAGGGTAGCAATGGACGAAATACTGTACAATATTTTTTAACTCAGAGGACTCGGAGAAGTACCTGAAACAGACAACTCAAGGTCATTTACAAAATCATCACTAAGGATGCCATGTTCAATAATGTGGAACACTAACTCCTTTACAAGATACATATACATCATATAGTATGGGTAATGAGGCCACGCACGTTTTACAAAGGTGGATCATAGCCACATGGGTACAATAACATATCTTCAATATCTAGAAATAATGTCACGAGGTATGGCACAATCTTGCGCAACTTAAGTTATATAGGCTGTAACCCAAGGTCTTCGTCCAAATCCATAGAAATTAGTACGAATCCTACCATGTGAATACATGAGTTGAATTCCAACATGGAAGGATACCATCGGAGTTTCGGTTAGAAAGTCATACTGACGACCAATGTAGAGGAGTCCACCAATATGGGTAGTGGATCCTAAGGTACTATCTTTGAAAATCTAGGTCTTCTTTTGTAGGAGGTACTGATCAGAAGCCATTTTGTGAAGAGGAAGGCAATGAATTCTTCAACAGGTCACATGAGTAACTGGTTGACTGGATAAGGGAAGATGTACATAGGATGATCTCAGAGATGAAAAAGATAGGGATGATGATGAACAGACAAAGGGTAAAAGATCCTTGAACAATGAGCATGACACAGAGATGACCCAAAGAAACTTCAAACTTTCAAATGGAACAACTAGACCTATCTTCCATGTAGGAGACATGGACATATTCCCCATGTATTCATGACAAGTGGAAGAGTAGTGGCTCAAAGTATTAGTTGAACTGGGAAGTTAATAACTGAGACATGAGTAGCGGGAGAATAAAACTAGTGCTTTATTCAAGGATGACTTGCTGCCAACAACTTATAATCAAAGAGTGCATTTCCTTCCTTTCTTTATTGTTAAGTTTTAACGAGTCCAAGAAAGAAAACTCAATTCTTTCTTCATTTTTGAGCAAGCTTGAAGAAAAGAGAGAATAGTGCTTGACATGACACTGATTCATGGATTTTACGAGCCCGAATTAGTATATGCTCGTCGGTGTTTTCATAGTATTGAGAGTCTGAAAAGTCCAAAGAAGACTCTAGGGGGGTGATTTTTCATAGATTTACTCTCACGAGTCCTAAAAGGTATAAAACAATCCAAAGGAGAGATCTCTTAGCTTCCGAAGAACTAAGGTATACCTTTTTCGTACTTAGTCGACAAGGTCCGAAAAAGGTGTAAACTTTCACCAAACCGACACTCCTTCAAAAGCAAGCATGTATCTTTAGTTTAATGAGTGTGAAGGAAGGAAAGAACACTCAGAAAGTTCCATTTATTTACGAGAATGGGATGGACAACAGTAAACTCGATGTTTTGTACTGAAGTTTAACGAGCATGACAATGCCATAAAGAATGTTCATAATTTTTTTCATGTTTTAGTCCAGCACACAAAATAAGAGAAAAGTAAGCTCAAATAGGTTCCTTTTCCGTAAATTTAGTTCTCTAGGCCCGAAAAAGAGATAAACCTATACCTAAAGATACTCTTCTAGATTCCGAAGAAAATAGAGTATTCTTTTTTCGTAAATAATCCACAGGGTCCGAAAAAGGGTTAAACTTATACCGTTATGGATGATCCTTCATTTCCTTTAATGAGTATGAAAGAAAAAGTAACTCGACTATCTAGTCGTTTTTAAGGAGTTAGACTAGGGCTTGAAGATAACTCCATATGTCGTAAGCCTTGTAACCAAGGGTAGTTTAGAAAACGATACAAAATGAGGCTCATTTTTGTGTGAAAAGTAACCATGAAGGCTCCCGCAACCCAACAATGTGTGGCATCGGTACCAAAATCGACAAGAAGTGTTCTAGCTAGGGTAACCCATGTTAGGTAAGCTCTAATCATGGAAGAACAATGATGTTTGAATGGAAAAAGTAGTTGCAAATCGCAATGCATGCATAAAAAAGGAGGCCCTAAGTTTTGTAAGGGGATACAGTATAGATGCACAATGCAAAGGGACCGAATCGTATCCTATATGCAAAGGAAATATGCTCCAAATTCATCCATCAGTTGGAAATCTCGGTTAAAAACAATAACATTAGTCCAAATAAAAAGAAATTGACCAAAACTATATTAATATGGGTAAATTTTTTAATTGTTTTCCTATAAATAGTGAAAAATTGGTGAAAACACAATTCATTTGGTTTTTACCACAAATAGTTCAAAATTACCTTTGATCTTCAAATGAATCGCGTGTTCAAACTAGTGGACGATCTTCCCAACTGCAAGTTGCAGGTAACTCACCTCTCCATCATCTTTCATTTCATGCTTTCAATTTTTGATTTTTATGCCATTTTGAGGTCCTTTGGCATGTAATAAGGGCATCACGTAGAACTCGCGGATAACCCATTACAAACTCGCGAGTTCATGATGTAACTGCGGGTATGCAATGGGGAATCCGTGAGTGACATGCGCTGTCACCACTAGATAGTCGCGTGTCCCGTGGATTAAGTGTTTTGATGTATCTAATGGCCAAAAGCTTCATTTTGCAGGCACACTGGTCCTAGAATGGAGGGAAAGGGAACGCAAAGACATGGATAGGTTAGCAATGGGTGATCCAATGATGATAAATGCCCTCCTAAGGCGTGGGTTATTGAAGTTTTACCGAACATCAAACATGCGATCCCAAGTTCGAATTTTGGAGATGTTCGACGGTTATGAGATCCTGAGCTAGGTATGTTTGAAATTTAAGGCGAGACACTGGAATTGAGTGTCAATGACATATATTTCGTCACCAGATTATCTCATCGAGGGTCACTAGTTAACTTGGGTGGCACCGACTATGGGGGTGATCCCCTTAGAGTGCAAGATTATGTGAATACATATTGTTTTCTAGGTACATAGAATTCGGGGACTTAGATCTCGATTTCCCATATCACAAGTTTTCCGCTTAAAGTGCTTAAGAGAACTATTGTCCGAGTGGCGGGTTCATCCGCACTACATTTGGCCACACAAACCCATATGCGTATAGTGGTGGAATGTCTGCAAGGTGTAGTATTTGACTAGTGCTTGGGGCTGGTTGTAATTATGAAAAAATAGCTATCAGATTGCACATTGGGGAAGAAGAAGAGCTTTATATATGCTAACATCTCGGTGACCTTCTTCTTCTTCGAGAGTGCCCACTTTGAGCCCCCCGGTGACACTTTCTCCTTCACCTGCACGTGAGCCTAGGCTCACATGGTGGGGGGATGTATTCCTTCACCAGGATGGTGGGGAGATTCAAGGTGGGTATGACGACGAATTCTATTCATGGTGGAGCCGCCATGCGCCTGCTTTAGAGCCATTCCCATATGCTGGTTTGGATTTTTGTGGAGATCCAGAGCTAGTTCTCCATCCAGGAAAAACATGGGGAGATATGGGTGAGTTTTTGCTTTTCAAATATTTATTTTTTTATGAATTTCTGTTCATAATTATTATATACATATGTAGCTTATTTGAGTCTAAGTCATCTTTTATGTTATGCATATATTGGGCCTGTTCGACCAGACGGGCATCCCAGGACCTATGTTCGAACTATAGATGGAGCTAGTGATGAAGCTATGCTTCGTGTTATAGAGGGAAAGCTAGCAAGGCTTATTCATGATGTGCCGATTATGAAGATGGAGCGGATTCCCATTGCCATGCAGGAGCATGTTGTGTGTGTACCTCCATCTTGGTTACGCCTACTATAGAAGGTGTCCATGGCTATCTTGTGCTACTGAGAGATCGTGGTGGAGGCAACTGCAGTTGATGAAGCTGAGGTGCCTCCATACATTTTAGCATATTGAGTATTATGATCCTATTTTTGTATTTTTTATGTACTTATTTACTTGATCTTTGAACTAGAACTCGATGTATATGGACCTACTTATATATATTTGGTTATTTACATGTGTTTCTATGTGTATATGTGTATTCTTTTTATAAAGTGTGTGACAAATTCCAGTATAGAATGTAGTTGGCATATGCGTCAGCGATAGTGTTTTGATTTCTTGAAATGTGTTGATATATAATATGCTCAAAATTTATTTCAAGTAACCTAATCCTCAAAAATTGACGTAAAAGAGTAGGATGTCTCACCTAATAGACCCCAATGAGTTGAGAGACCACTAATTGAGAGTCAAGTCTGACTTCCAAGCAGGTGATACCATGCGATATAGCATCCCAAAGAATCTCATTAACAACACTGTATTCGACCACATTGTTAGTTGCAAGACCTACGCAAGCGCCTCCTAAGGCAACTAGTTGTCCTGTGGGTGCATAAATGACCAAAGCAGCTGAAGTTGGGTTGTAAACGTGTTGGCTTGCGCCATCAAAGAACCCTACGAACCACTCTAAAGAAATCTAAAACAACACCAGACTACATATGAAACACTGACCATGCATGACCATTTACAAAATTATAAAACTATAATACTAGAAAAACATAATTCCTAAGCGTAATACTTTTTCAAGTAGATCCCATTTCGAGGCTCAGGTAGCTTATTACCATCATAATCAATTAATTCATATGGTCCCTTCTTTAGGACCTTGGACACAACATATGGGCCTAACCACATAGATTTGAACTTGCCTACCCCCAGGGGTTCCTTATCCTTGTCGTAGACTAAGACAAGTTCTCCTTCGGAGAAAACACTAGGTTTAACTACATTATCGTATTGGTTCTTTACCCGTTGCTTATATGCTTTGTTCGTTGTAAGCGCATCTTTGCATTGTTCATATAGATGCTCCAGATGCAACAAATGTTCCTCTATATCAGAAATACCAGGTATCACATTAATTGCAATCTTTAAGGATGGTATTTCACATTCACTAGTATGACTGCTTCCACCCCATGGACAAGTTGGAAAAGTAAAAAAAATGCGGCAGTCTTAAGATTTGTTTGATACACCCAAAGCACAAGATACAACATGATATTCTAGTTTGATCTATTTTCATTAATAGTTCACTTTATAATGGTTTTCAAAGTTTTATCAGTGACTTCTACTTGCCCATTCGCTTGCAGGTAAAAGGAAGACGATTGGTCTTGCCTAAAGCGTAGCATAGTAGTCAAATTTTTCATCATCTTATTCTGAAAATGACTTCCATGGTCAGTGACAATCTGCTTTGCAATAACAAATCTGGCGATGATTTGATTGAACATGAAGTACGCTGTCATCTCACCATCGACTTTAAAGGTAGGCATTGCCTCTGCCCACTTTGTAAAGTTGTCTACAACGACAATTATATACTTATGCCCCCCAACAAACACTGGGTTGCAGGTCATGAAATCCACCTCCCACTTGGTGAAGGGCCCTACCGCGATGATGGGATAGAGAGGAGTAGGATGCGACCACTTCTTTATGGTATACAGTTGGAACGGATGATAGTGTTTTACAACTTCTACATAATCTTTGAAGAGGGTAGGACAAAAATAATCGACACACAAGATTTTATGGGTCATTGCTAACCCAGATAAATGATCCCCACATGCTCCACCGTGAGAATCATTCAGGACAAGCTCAACCTCCTCATGAGTGAGGCATCGGCATAAGATGGAATCTACCCCTCTTTGAGATAATGTATCTCCGATGATCAGGTAGATTTTAGCTTTCAATCTTGACTTGCGTCGATCTTCTCATGAGAAGGTCATGGGCCACTTCAAAGTCTGAAGATATACTAAGATATCTCCATACCAAGGTCCAGAGGTTGATATTAAGAAAATGTGCTCATTAGGAAATGGATCATCTTCTACCACTACACTTTCATCACTCGGGAACTCTGAGATAAGTTCCACGAACACCAGGGACTTTTTTGACTTGGCAGACTGAAATTCTAAGTCAAACTCTTGGAGTATGATGATCCACTTATTGAATTTTCCCTCGATTATGCGTTGGGATAATACATACTGAAATGGATTCACGTCCGCAACTATAATAGTTGTCTTAAGCAAAATGTAATGTCACAACATCTGGATGGCATAGACTGCTGCCAAAGCCAAATTCTCCACATGTGAATATCTAATCTCAGGATCAGCCAAAGCACGACTGAGATAATAGAAAACATGCTCCTAGAGATTGTCATCCTCCTGAACTAGCACTACACCAATTGTAGACTCAGATGTAGGCAGATACAATATGAAGTCCTTTGTGTAATCTAGCGGACACAAAAGAGGTGCTGATTTTAGTGCTTTCTTTAATGCCTTGAATGATTGTTGCATGACTTCATCCCATAGGAGTAGGGTGTTATGCTTGATAAAGTGCATGAAACCCTTAGTGATCTTGATATAATTCACAATAAAGCGTGTGAAAAAGTTAGATTTTCCTTTAGACTCTATAGTTGTCTAATGTTTCGAGGAGGAGGCAGATTAATAATTGCCTTGACTTGTAATGGATCAACCCTTATACCCTTGTTAGAGACTATGAAGCCTAGAAGTCACCCTGATTCGACACATAAGACACACTTATGGGGATTTAAGCGAATCTTGTAGTACCTACATCTTTCAAAAACTAAACAAAGATGGTCCTTCCTCTTTTGAGAATGAGTTGGAAGATCATCTAGGTAGGGCTCAACAATGTGCTTGATATCATGAAAAGAAAAATTCATTGTTCGTTGAAAGGTTTCCCCAGCATTATTCAAGCCAAAAGACATATTCTTGTACGCGAACATTCCCTAGGGGCAGATAAAGGCAATTTTATGATGGTCCTCGTGTTTAATTTGGATTTGGTTATATCCTAAGAAGCCATCCATAAATGAGAAAACATTGCTACCCGCACATGCATCAATAACTGATCTATTAATGGTGCAGAGTAGTTGACCTTAGGGCATGCCTTGTTCAAATCACTGAAGTCGGTACAAACACGTATGGTCCCTTGTTTCTTATCAACCAGAACAGGGTTGGACACCCATTCCGTGAGAGAGATAGGGTATACGAAACCGAACTTCAAGAGTTTTTCTACTTCATCCTTGGCTACTGTCTCTTTCCGTGGATTCACAAGTCGAAGCTTTTTTCGAATAGGTTTAACAATAGGGTAAGTTGTAATCTCATGCTCTACAATGGATGGGTTGATGCCTGGCATCTCCTTGTAATACTAGGTAAAGACATCACAAAATTCATTGAATATGGCTATATAACTGGAAATCTCTTCAGGTGAAGAGTTTGCTCCAATATGAACATTCTCCACGAAACCAGGTTTGGTAGAGATATTAATCGACATGGTAGCGGAAATATTTTCCATATTCCCCTCGATAAACACTCCTTCCTTAGGTAAAGGATTAGCAGGTTGATCAATACCTTCAGTTAGTCTCATGTGGAACTCATAGTTTTTTATCTTGCTCAAGTTTGGTAGGAAATATGACTTGTGATGTAAGTATTCACAAAGTTTTTGAGGTCCTATCATAACCTCCAGAATGGATTCATCATACGATAAAACCATATCTAAGCAGTCATATGAATAAGTTGAGTTCTTTGCCCATGTGGTTAAGTAGGCCTCATTTGAATCCTCTGAGACTAAAGGAGTTGAGATGGAATCAACAATAGCATCAAATATAGCTTGGTAGGCTACCTCTACTGCTAATACGGGAACGCTAGGCTCGTCTTGAAAAGGGAGAACCTACGAGTCAATTCTATCTACAACTATACAAATGTTCTTCCCTACACTAGTCATGCCTAGGTAGTTTATAGGAGCGGGCATATCGAAAGTGCCCATAAACGATGTGTACATCCAAAATCCTAAACTCTCATTCGATGGGCATGCTTGATCAATCAAAGGTACGTTAGACTCTGAAGTCTCCATACAACCCTTTCGTGTATATGAAAGTTGATCAATAGTCACTAACTTTCCCTCATGAGGGAACATGAGGACTTGAAAGACAGATGATGGAATAATGCACATAGCATAGGTCCAACTCCTTCCCAAGAGTAAGTTATAATCCAAAGGGGTGTCTACATCTTCGATTTCTACTGAGATTGTTTTCCCTTCCAGTTTTATGTCAAAAGAAGGTAGGATACCGTGCGGGTGGAAAGATCCTATCTTGAAAGCGGTTAGCAGAGTGTTGGATAGAGCTAACTCAGGGGATCCTAGAGCTTTCCAACATGAAATAGACATTTGACATGTGGATACACCTTTATCTATCACCGTTGGTCCAATGTTTTTTTCACCATGGACTACATCAATCGAAAAGGACACATGGTAAGGTAGGGGTGGTTTGACATCATAGTGATTAAACTTAGGAATAAAGCTCACATATTCCATGTTACCAATAATCGCCAAAAGCGCATCTCATTACGAAGAACAATTTTGTAGCACTTCTAAGGCTGACATTGCACAAGGAGTTTGGGCTAGGTCCTCCACAACTGAGTAGTTGGGAGCAACCCTCACATTAGGACTGTGAAATGTTTGTTTGAAAACACCTTTCGGTATTTTTGGCATAGGATGAGCCGGTTTTTCAATTGAAAGTGGGGCTAATGATTCAGTAGTTTGTTTGTCTTTCTGTGAAGACCCATATTCATAATTCTTGGCTCTGGTATGCAGTAAGGTGTGAGATCGGATCATGTTGATATATGACTGATCAGTAGAGGGAGTAGTATGCATGCCCCCAGCATTCTTCGAATCACTAGAAGTCACATTTTCTACTTGCGGGAACAGTTCCTTTAGGGCGAAAGGTTGTTGTTGTTTCAACAATTTCTGAGCTTGATCCATTAGGGGGCATTGGTAAGTCAAATGATCTTCCTGGAAAAGCTTGCAAGGAAACTTGACTTTCTTTTTGTATTCCCCCCCCCCTTGGCACTGTTTGTGGGTTTCTTTTTATTCTAACCTCCCTCACCCTTTTTACCCTTATTCTTCTTTTCACTGGAATGCTTAGTGCCCTTCTAGGTAGATTGCGTAGTATAAACATTCAGATTTTGGCGTGAGGGAGTGGAAAACTTAGCTGCTTCCGCTGTAGATTGTTTCACTGACAATTCATGTATCTTCTTGGTTAGTGATTATATGGTCGGTGATTCAACTGGACCCACCACGCAATCAGTATGTGGTCTAGGCTTCAGTTTTGCAAAGTTTGTATTGGATGTTGGTGCCTCAGGAATAGTCTCATAGAGAATCCTATACTAAGCATAGATCAAGTGCAGTTGTTGGGCCCTGAGTATGGTTCCTCCTCCGAGGTCACTCCCAAAGTCGAAATGTCCTTTGAAATGTATGGCAATAGAGACTTAAAAAACCATTCCAACAAGAATTCTGGAGGAATATTAGCTTTAATAAGCCTGTTTCTTCTTCTCCACTCCTAAATGTGGTCAGATATATAAGTGGCCTTATTTTTTCGAAAAGTCAACAAAAGGTCTGTACCGACATCATACCGGACAGGAAGTTGAAAATCGTTAAAAAAAATGGTTTCTAAATCAAGAAAAATGTCATAGGCGACAGACGAGAGTTCAATATACCATTTTTCCACAACACTAGTTAGAGTTCTTTAAAAGAGCCTCAGCCGAATTGAATCATCATTCAACGAGTTAGAGGAGCACCATATGTGAAACGTCATACTGGGATCCTCTCCAGTTTTGACTTTGAACTTGGGAATGTCAGAAGGTAATTTGATAGGAACCGATGGCCAAGTCGAATTGTAGCGCACAGGGTTATACGATAAGTTTTGAAAGGTCTGACAAGTTTAAAGTTGCCAGAAAAGGTAATATAGGCCTAGCCGTAGATTGATATTGAGGAATTTGGGGCGAGGAAGTACCCACACCAATGTTCCCAAAATAAGGGTTGGGGTTTCCCTCAGCCACCGTTTGTGAAGAAGTAGCAATGTTCTGAAAGGGATTCCATCCAAAGGCCAAAGGGTTGCTGACCTGAGATGCGTTATATTGTGTTCGACTGATGCCAGCCAAAGCTGGAGTCATAGATATGAGAGTTGTTATTTCTCCACTAAAAAGTGAGAAAGGAGAGCTTCTAAGTGGTGCAATTGAAATTTGAATAGAATTTTGAAAGATGAACCCTGAAAAAAGGGTTCTGGATTCTGGATGACACACCTGCATAGGTAGGTGTAGGACCTACATAAGGTGCAGATGGAGGAATGTGTCCTCCAAACCACAAAAAAACTTGGACAAAGGAAGAGGAACTACTAGGACCACTTTGAGTATTTTGAAACAAAGGAGAAGATGTAAAATGTATACTGGGTATCCTAGTGACAACCATACTAGATGGACTAGAAGTGTTTGAAGGTGTCGAGGGATTCCCCACTCGAACACTTAGAGAAACTAGGGTTGAAAAAATTAAAGACACCAGTACTGGTGCGATAGATAGATTTGGTCATGGTGCACTCACAGGTGAAGGAGATACTCCATTAGCTACCATGTATGAAGTGGGGGTGCACATATCCCCCAAATATTCTCCTGAACTAGACATGACAAAACTCAAAGGAACACCAATTCTAGGTCGAATGAATGGACGCACTTGTACAAGCATAATATCTCTTAGGTCAGTAAGAGGTGAGTTGTAGTTCCTTTCAAACTCTTCATCTTGCAAATATACTGACAAAGGATCAGTTTGAGTGTATCTAAGTTCAGGTTTCCTTGGACTTTCGTTGACACCAGTTGATTCGAATGAACCACTTGTGTTCAATCTCTGCCTTTGAAGTGGTAGTGGAGGCTCCACTGTTGAAAGTTGAGGAAGGTTTTGCAACCTTCGAGACCTACGAGGAGGTTAATCCTTCACAATTAAATATTTTAATCACACATAACTAGAGGTCAGACTTAATCACAAGCAATCCAAAGAGCACACCACTAAAAATATCCTAAGTATCACAAACCAAGGAAGGTAAAAGATATACGTTACAAAGGAGAGTCTGGGATGATTAGGGCCCAGAACAAACTAGTGAAGATCGAAGAACAGTTACATGGGGCCCCATGACAAGTTTTCTAGGTGCAAGCATTTGAATCACCAACCTCCCTCCAAAATTATTTTCTATGGTTTACTCCCAAGTCTGCCATAGGTACATTGGAAATAACCTTTCACCGTTACTTGTTAAAAATCCCTAAGTCAAGATAATAATGTTACTGAGCCGACAAAAAGATTCTAGTAGAACACTTGCAGGTCCGACTGATGTGCATGGGCAGGGTAGTAAAGCCCGAAATCCAAACAGTACGGGCACCACACAGGGCCAAAAGGTGGTGTTAGATGAATCCCCGATGGCACAACAGTATTGGTGTATGCTCATAGGAAGTGTTGGAGGGCTATCTCTGCAACTAAGTCCTCACACGACCTCGTTCTTAACTCCTGTGTTAGAGTATATTTCCAGATGATCTCTCCGTAAACTTGGATTTCCTAGAAGAAAAGTCACTATGTATGACTTTTAAACGATCTTGTATAGTTGTAGATTACCTATTCCAAGATCCTAGCCTAAGCTGGTTGGTGTAGTCCCTAGAAAGAAAATGTTACTAGCTAATTTTAATTAATAAGCGTTCTTTTTTGGGTTTTTTTACTTAGGTTAGTGGAAATGAAACTTGTGATGTTATGACTCAACTGAAAGCAAAAGCACGAATGATGTAAAAATTTCAAATTACAATTGTTATTCAAATTCCTTTTCTCCTTTTTCAAAGCAAATGAAATTTACTTAATGAACTTTGAAAAACAAAAGAATTTTTTACTTTTCTTTTTTTAAAACAATTCAAAAACAAATGTACAATGAGCCTATCTAAGACTATCAATGCAACTAAATTCCTTGTTTTTGCTTCATTTTTTCAAAAATCGAAAAGCTAAATGCAACTTAATGCACCTAATTAAGTTAGAAATATAAACACATGTAAACATAAGAAACATTATTAAGGTCTCACAATCATAACCTTGAAGACTCTACAAAGTTGGGCCAAAAACCTACTTGGGCTGAACTAGTTCAAGTTGGAAACAAAGTAGATCAAAAAATTGGAAGAAGTAAAGGTCAAAACAACTATTAAAGCAACTAGACAAAAATGAGTAGATATAGGTACTGACAGAGGTTAAAACACCTAGAAACTACTCAGTCTTCAACCAAATATGCCAAGAGGAAAGACCTAAAAGAAGTCTTAAACATACATTCAACCCAACCTACACAAAAGAAACCTTATAAAAGCAAGTGAACAGAGATTTACAACATACAACAAACCAGTAGAGACGCAGGACACAACGTTACAAGCAATTGGGATATCAAAAAACACTCAAAGAAGGGAAACGCTAGAGCTTTGCATGCCCAACTTCAACAACACGTGACTGTTCTTTGACATAACTACGAGTCACTCGTGACTGTGCTTAAGGAAACCTGTGATTTCAAAAAGAAAATGTGATTGCAAGTATAGGCAACTCGCAAGTGTTTCTTAAATTTTTCAAAAAGGAAAACAAAAAGGCCAAGAACCCTAAAGATCCAATGAATACTGCTTGAAAATAAAAAAATTGCAAACCATGAACAAAAAACTGGAAAGAAAACTCAATTGAAGAGACCCCAACACAAACTAGACTCATCAACAGAGTCACCAGTTCTGTTGTGAGGGAAATCTACCTTATGACTTGGGGAAATAGGGTCCCCAATATATCGTAGGTATGACTTGCAGACAACTTGGGTTTAGAAACATATAACATAGATTAAGAGATAATAGGGTATGCATCTTATTCTGAATGGCTGATCCAAACTTTAAATCTTCCTCTCCAATGCTCCAAGACTCCTGATTTTCAACACCCACAACAAAGATTTATGTTTCCTAACAGTATCTTCTATTCTTATATAAAGAGACATGAACATATATCAATTTAATTAGAAAGCAAATATATCATTGGTCATAACAACAAAAGCATGCATCAAGACACAGATGGAAGGAAAACACTCTTTATTGATGAAGTTCAGGAAACATTACAAAACCATGTATGAGACAAGATTCTTCTGTACACCAACACCTTAGTCCTCCTTGCTCCTCTCTTCAAGAGAATCCTCCAGCATAACCTTGCTCTTAAAAATTTCTTCCTCTATCCTGTACCCTTCCACTCTTTTTTATACTTATTTGGGGAGAAGGAATTGAAGGTTTAGGATGGTTGGGGAAGTTTGGGAGGTTACCAAACCAAGCCCAACTGCCTTGAACTAATCATGTTTTTTATTTTTAAACTATTCCTAATGAAACTCATAGGTTTATGTGGGGAAACTTGCAAGTGACTCGCGACTTTCCTGAAGGGAAGTCACGATTACAACTTTGTAGAGATAACACATGGGTTGCATATGGGCTTACCCGCGAGTGACACGCGAGTTGCTATAAGATGACCCGTGAGTGCAAGGCAAGGTCATCCATAAAAAAGTGGTAATGCTGAAGGAGTGAGTATGTATCAAGGATCACATCCATATATAAGGTTAAGGACACTTCAATCCATATTGTCCTTTTGTGTAACAACATGCTGGAGTCGTTACTCAGACGGAGAAGTGTCATTTCATAGCATAACAAAATCAGTTTTCCTTGCCTTTCTTATAGTGAATTTTAATGTTGAAAACTTGGATTTTGCTTACGTAATTTCGTTGTTCTAATGATAAGTTCTTTTGATTTAGGAAATATTTCAAATTAGTGTGGTCGATTTTGACCAAGAATTTGGCTCCAAGTAGATATTGTTTCCATTTTTCCAAGGCATAAATGATTTCCATCATCTCCTTGTTGTATGTAGATTTTGCTTACTCTTTGGGGTTTACTTTTATTACTTTTGAAGGCAATGGAGTGATTTTCTTGCATAAGCACAACTCCCATTCATGTCCCTGAAGCATTGCATTCAAGAAAAAATGTTTTGTGATGTCTAGAGAAGTCAAAACTACGGTTGAAGTCATTAATGTCTCCATCCTATTAAAACATACTTTAGCTGCGTCATTTTTCAATAGTGTTGTTAGTGGGACAACAATCTTTGCATAGTTTTTTATGATTTTTTTGTAATAACTTGTAAGGCCTAAGAACCATAGTAAAGGTGTGACAGTTTTAAGAGTAGTCCATTTAGTAATTGCCATAATCTTCTTTGGGTTTACCTTAATTTCTTCCATTGATACAACACGGCCCAAAAATTAAATCTCTCTTTTGCCAAAACTAAATTTTGATTTGTTTGCATAAAACTTATTTTCTTCCAATAGTTTCAACAGTGTATCTATGTGCTTGAGATGTAAGCTCAAGTTTTTGTTGTAAACAAGAATATCATCAAATAACACTAGTACAAACTTTCACAACTATGGTTGGAATAGGTCATTCATCTTGCTTGAAAGGTAGTAGGGGAATTGGATAGTTTAAAAGGCATGACAAAAGATTCATATCAGACTTCATGGGAACAAAAATAAGCTTTAAGAATATCCTCTTCTTGTATTATTATATGGTAATAGCCTAATTTTAAATCAATCTTAGATAAATACTCAGCATCGTGAAGTTCATCTGATAGTTCATCAATAAACGGAACGGGGAACTTAATGGTAATCTTATTTAATGTGTGATATTCTATATAGAGTATGTAGGGATTGATGCTAATATGGACTCTTGCTTGATGTTATTACACCACACTCTAATAATTATTAAACTAAGTGATAAATTTACTTTTGTGTTTATCCAATTGACTGTAAGATATCCTCTCAACTGGAGATGATTTAGAAATGAAAACTATGATGTGATTTCTTAAGAATAATAGAGGGAGGCCATAATATGACTCTTGAAAAATGGTATTATGTTTCCCAAGTATCTTATAGATTTATTTTGGATACGTTGTTTTAGTAGTTTCTCCCTTCATTAAATAATGTTGGAGGAGTCTAGACGGCTAGCCGACTAGGTCCTCCCAACCGACTCAAGGGTAGTCAGATCAGTTGGTCGAGTCAGTTA
Source organism: Pseudotsuga menziesii (assembly GCA_001517045.1). Lineage (NCBI taxonomy): Eukaryota > Viridiplantae > Streptophyta > Pinopsida > Pinales > Pinaceae > Pseudotsuga > Pseudotsuga menziesii. The sequence goes on from LPNX010080246.1 coordinate 352,798, forward strand.
GGATAACCGACCGAGTAGTTAGGAACTTGTAACTAAATAACTACTTGCATACAATATATATTAGGCTGGTGAGCCAGAAGATGAAATGCCATATGTTTTGTACAAATGGTTTGTTAATATAAGACAACTGGTTACTTCTACTACCATTACTATATTATTTATCGTATCTTTATAGATTTGTGTATGTTACTGTATAAAGTATGTATTTGTTATGTCTTATTCTTCTACTAGTAACCTCATGTAATCCCTCATATTACACCATTGGTTCCATTGTCGGTAGTACTAAAATAGGGATAAAGAGATGGCCACATTCACATAGATGGCAAGCAAGGAAGAAATCAAAGAATGGTGGAATCGAAAGATAGAGAATTATATTCAGAATTATGCTAGAAGGAACAAGTTGACCATTTCCAAGGACATATAAATTTTTTCACCTAAGTGTTGATGTTTTGACCAAAATTAGAGAAGCTTGAAATTTAAAACTTTTATCAATCAATTTTAGCACACTATGTCATAAATCAACCACATGTGAATCTCATAAATATACCAGCGACATAAATATATAAGACACATGTAAATCTCACAAATATATTGGCCACATAAATCATCTCCACAAATCAATGATATAAATCAATCAACCATGAGAGACAAGATATACCCTGGGAAAACCCTAAAAAAATGGAGGATGAAAAACCCAACAATTCTTTGAGTATGATAGATAGATTTGTAGAGAATGGTTTACAATGCACATGCCTATTGCCTAATAAGGGATATCACCACTGCAATAGAAAAAAGAGATCCAATGTAACCCTACAAAAACAACTTATGCAACTATATTGAACTTAGCATATGCCTAGCACACTAATAACAAGACAAAACACCTATCATGCATAAGGTAGCGCATAGGAGGCTCAATAAACACACTGAGAGCACCACATAGTGCATTTCACAAGAAGGAGCTAACTATAACTCCCATGCAAACATTAGCGCCCTTACTTCCATAATTTTCTTTTAATTGAATGTCCACTTGTAATATCCCGTTTTTGAACCCAATTGAATTAAAATTGTATATGATGTAAATATTGTATTAAATCATGGTGTGGAGCTCAAGGCCAAGGCCCCACCATGCACTTAGCGTTTTATGTATTCGAAATTAAAATCGATGCCGATGGTTATCGTGCTAGCTAGGCACAATATAAATTAAGACATCATGTAAATATGTAGTAATTTACGCTTGCTTTTTCTTACTGTCTGGATGGGTATATTTATTTTTACTGGGTGAGTTGGGTGGGTGGAAGTGCCTCAAGTGGGTAGAGGTGGGTGAAACTATTTCCGCTTCCGCAGGTAATAAAAAAATACCCACAACTAGCTATGTCAATCAACAAAGAGATGGGGGCATGATTTCACAAGGAATAGGGAGGGAAATAATTCAAACCCTTGATCCATTAGAGTAAAGCCAAATGTCAATGGGAGAACCCATAAAACTGTCAACTACCCATTTTGTCTTTTGTGCCCAATCATTTATTTCTTCCAGAAATTGGTTGAGGTAGTTAATGCCTTGGGATGGGAAGAGTATGGCAGTCAAATTTGTATTGGGGAAGACACCCATTTTTGGAAATCAAATTTTGACTTATGGGGCAAGTGAATTCCCAGAAATGCATGCCCATTCCATTCTTCAACCACGTTCTTCATTTTCCTCACGCAGTTGGAGCTACTTGGGCATTTTCCTTCATGTTTTCTGCAATGTTTCCTCATTCTTCTAGGTTGGGAAACTTGTTTTTGTATTGCTCAGTGGCTGGGAAGATGGATCCACAATTTTGGGGTTTATAGAGGCTGTTTTTGCTGCTACCCAAGAATGTTTTGTGAAACAGATTACTCACCCAGGGGTTGATTTCCCCATTTACCATTTTCATTTTTGCTCCCAGGATGTTTTTCCTCATACCCATAACTTGTATCTTGTTGTGATGTGCATCCTTGTTTTGGTTTGTAAGTCTTAGGAGTGGAAGAGGCCAGAATTGGCTTGATAAACCTAGTGAGGAGAGGAGCCTCACAGACATATCAAGAGGGGATGGATAATCTTCTATGCATACCCTGAAGAGCACTGGAAGGGAAGGTATGGCCTGAGGGATTGTGTAGCAATGATGGGAATACTTCCTCGTGTTGGGTGTATAGGTATTGTGGAAGGCCAAGATAGATAGATATTGTGCAGGTGTCCATAGCTCTGTGGTTGAGCTCACTGGCTTAGGAATTCTACCTTTCCACTTCCTTAGCAGTATGATAAACCAACTGTAGATTGGCTTGGCTGACTTTTGATATGTTTTGGATTTGTGTGAGCCTGTTGTTCCCTAGTTCCTTATGGAAATCATTCCCAGATCGGGGATGGTAGTGGTGATGAGAGATTGATGAGCACACTGGCATATGGCTGGGCGGAACGTTGCAACAACATAGCTAGTTGCGGGACAACGTATTTCCAAGATAATTATTCTCTCGTATTTAATTTTTGCAACGTATTTGCTTGATGAATTATTATGAACATGATGAATGTGCTGAAATGTATTTGCTTCCATTGTGTATTTACATCTATTATGCATCTGTACATGTCTTTTATTTCAATTATTTATGTCTATGTTCATGGGGCTATATCCCCAGATACATTGAGCAGCGCAATAGTAGTTACGTTCTCTCTCTCAACAAGTAGAGGGGAGGGGGCGTGACACCATTGACTTGAATTGAAAGTCCACTAACTTGAATTGAATGTTCACTAACTTGAACTAAATGTTCACTGACTTGAATTAATGTTAACTGAATTTGAATTGAAAGTGAACTAACTGAACTAAATAATAACTGGCTTGAATTGAATATTAACTAACTTGAATTGACTTGAAATGAAAGTGAACTGACTTGAACTGAAAGTGAACTGACTAAATTGATTATGAACTAATGGAACTGACTATTAACTAACTTGAATTGAATGTTAACTTACTTGAACTGAATTTTAATTGACTTGAACTGAATGTTAACTTACTTGAACTGAATGTTAATTGACTTGACCTGAATGATAAATGACTTGAACTCAATCTTTAACTGATTGCTGATCGCTTAGTTAACATACTAACTTAAATTTCATATGTGCTTCACTCTTAGTTCCATCCATGTAGTACAATTTCTATTATTAACTTTTACATGGATATCTTTAGTTAACTGATGCATGCTGATTGATGAACATAGAGTTCTTCTTTACTTTATTGATTACATTAATTAATAGTTCAATTAATGCTTTGACTGAGGCATTCATATTTAACTGAATCTTTATAACTTGAGTTCACTCAGATATTTGCATGGGTAATTCAAATTCTCTTTCTCTGTGCTTTATCTCATTATCATTAAATGATCAATGCATGGTCCATATGTGTATTATTTATCCATCTATCATATCATACTAAAAAACAATTATACATACTCATTATCATATATATATATATATATTACCCCATGCCATATAATCATATGCTAAAGTAATTCACTCTAGGGGTAGTTGATCCATAAAGGAGACTTATAACACTCAGAGACCATGACTAACAATATATCACATAATATAACCACGGGACTTGATAGAACACAATTCCATATCCATAATTGGAGATCCATTCTCATAGGGTATTATCTATGAGAATCATTGACTTGATACAAGACAAGTCTAGGATTCATACAACATAATTCCATAGTCTTCATACAACACAAGGCCAATCTTAATACAACACAAGACTCCAATCTTGTTACAACACAAGATTCCAATCTTGATACAACACAATATCATTGTAGATGCATCCCACCTCAATACATGAGGACATAGACAGGACTTTGATACAATACAATGTCCTAAATTGATAACACATAAGTCCCTAACTTGATACAACATAAGTCTCAGAGAATGAATCCTTATGATGTACAAACAACACTCCCTCTCAGCGAGGGAGACATTCTCTACTTTACCAGGAATATCCTGCCATACCAAGCTTATCTTAGAAGTGTCTCAATTTCATTATTGACAGTGGCTTTTTCACAAATTTTCAATCTGCTCAGTAGTAGCTATGTATTGAAATTTTATTTTTACATCATGACCATGACTTGGAATGAAGTATAACTTCATCTCAATGTGTTTTATCATAACACATAAGGTTTTTAGAAAGCTTGACTATTAACACCTAATAATTGTAGGCTTCAAGTATTTCACCCTAGTAGGTAGCATTCCAAGCTACACTACTCCTCAGTAGGTAGTGCTATCCGCAAAATACATTTATCTTATGTAGTACTAACCCCAATACACATAGCTAATCCCAATCTATATAATAGGTTTACTATGTATCAAAATACAGTAAGATACCTATTATAATGTACCTAGAAAGGTACTCAAACATATGCTTATCCACAAGCATAAAAATACAACAGATCTGCTAGGTACTTTAAGAGACTAACCAACTACTTATTCAAAGTAGCATCATCTGGATCCGATCCAAAATGCAATTTCTCTAAACTAGAAACTATGGATTTCATATCCATCATAAACATCACATTAAATGTTTAATTATCAGGTAGATTCAACGACTGATGATTCAACGTCCACTATGTGGTAATTGGATTTCCTTCACACCTGAGATTGGAAGACATTGTTTTAATTTATTCTAGTCAGATCATGTGGAGGTACCCCCTGCAAGCAACGTTATTGATTGAAGCACCTATCCCATCGAAAAAAGTCTGTAGAATAAGCAAGATTCACTTGGTACAAAAGTCATCCTCTAAAAGTAAGTGAAAAAAAGTAAGTTTGACAGCCATTGTGCACTCACCCCCTGTAAGTAGTAAGGCTAAAAACATAAATTCTAGTAAGATGAATTACCACCATCCAATTTATAGCCCTATTTCTAAGGGTTATGAATATCTGAAAAAACATTGGTTTGTATGTGAAACTCTATGGTAAGCTAACCTTATTGATGATGAAAATCAATAGAGTGCACAGTTTGCAAGTGGTCTTCACAAAGGAGCACTTGCATGGTACATGAACTTTTTCAAAGGCCTAAAAAGAAATCGAAGAAAACTTTATATATTTCTTCAAGACACAAAACAACAGACACTTGGCTGGTCACAAATTAAAACAAACTACTCAAAGACAAGGAGAGTATGTAGGTGAATATGATAAAAGATTCAAAGATTTACTCACCCAAATGCCATTCAAGATGGACCAATCAATCATAATCCAGTTTTTTGTTGTAAGTCTACAACCAAGAATTAAAATACCTTTGCTACTACTTGAGTTTACAACATATGATGATGTTTTAAAGAAAGCATTGAAAGTTGAATCAAATAGTGACTTTTTAGTTGGACATTTTTACATACACCTTGAAGAAAATATAGAAATGATGCAACGATCACTGCAACAACTTGCCTTGAGAAATAACGACCTATAGTGCATGACATGCTCGAAAAAGGAGCATACCAAAGACAACTATCAACATAATGAAACATTTTTACGATGACAAAAGAACATTTTAGGAAGAAATATGACTACAAGAAGAATCTTGACTGCTTCCTGAAGAAAGATGACCATTTTTTTTTTGAATTGTTCAAACAACGTACTATTGCGACACATGTGAAAGTTGTGATCCATATTCGACAATCGGGTGTCCCTATAATGTAGATAATATTAAACCCAAATGGTGTGGCATTTTTCAATCTACCACATAATGTATCAAGGTCATTGAATATATAATAACAATTGAGGCAACATGCCCTAGGGTCAAAGAAAGTCACACTGTTATATCTGCTTCAATGAAGAACACTTGAGGCCCGACTATCCCTGGAAAGACGTGATGGATCTCAAGTTCTGTACAAAATGTAGGATAGTGGAACACAATGTTGAAGACTACCCTATAGTTCTTGAGAAACTTAGTAATAAAAATAACATTAATGTCTTGTCTGGTGTCCCTAAGCATGAATTGTTAAATCACAAAAAAATGCAAATTGTTACAAGGCATGGCATAAGAATTGGGGATGACAATCCTCAAATCACAAAAATTCAAAATAAGAACGATAACTATCCAAATCTGCACAAGCATAAAGAGATATTTAATAAATCTTCAATGATATTTGAAGACTTATCACATCAAGAAGAAAATGAAGAATGTAAGAACAAAACTCTGAATGAATTGTTACAAATCCTTATGAAAGAAGAAGTCGTCGCCATACTCATGATTTAATGTGTATCATAAAGAATAACACAAGTCATGTAAAAATTACTAAAAATCTGTAGCCTTAACCAGAAGGAAAAAAATTCAACCCGTTGGTTAATCTTGAAGTTGAAGGGTATTGTATCTCGCAAGTTGTCATGTACTTTGGTTCCTAGGCTAACATCATGACGAGATCAACATGTGAACAACTTGGTCATCCATGGCTGCCATATTCTGGGATCTACCTCAAGTTATCTGACTAAGGTATAATTGAACCCATTAGAATGTGGAAACTTTAACACTGGTATCATGGGAATTGATACACAAATTGACTTCGAAGTAATTAATAAAAAAGAAGGATCCAAATCTTTCCATGCACTCGTTGGATAACTGTGGAGATGACACATGAAAGCATATATCTCTCTTGAAAAAGATAGAATAAAACTCAAGGGAGATGACAAAAAGGTGATTGTACCTATCTATCCATCTCAAGAAAAATCATGGGATGAGCTGAATGATCATGATGTAGATATTAGAAGGCTATATCAAGTTATGCAAAATAATGAAGATTCAATGGAACCTAATGATTATGGATAAGTTCAGCCAGGATCATGTGTGTCTATCGATCAAAACTCTAACGCCAAAATGTACGACTGGCAAATAAAAAACTATGAAACACATGTAAAAGACTGTTGGTCAGTCGAATTCATCCCTCGATGACCAACACAATTTTTTTTTGTAGTATCTATCATACCAAAAATGTTTGAAAAAAGAACAAGGGAATACCCAACTCTTGTACCAACAAAAAATAGACATACAAACCTAGACTCTCTATAGTATAAGGAACGTGACTCACTAGTAACTCATGTGGAAGCACTATCTAAAAACGTTGGAGACCGAGTTCGATTGCAAATCCTAGTTGAAACATTCATTGGCCATGAAGCTAGATGGTGGGATACCCATAAGTGATGACTACAATATTGGGCAATCACATCAACATACTTTATTGGGTTGTTCGATGGAAAAAAGTTAACATCTCAAGTAGAAATCTAGAAATTAGTCCAAGGTCTAGATCCTGTCGTGCATATCAGAAATTGCGAAAAAGACTGGAAGAGAGTCATATATAGATATGAGAGAATTTGGCCACATTTGTTCCCGAATATGTTAGACAACTTGCCTAAGAAGCAGTACAAATTGAAAGAAAGAAGCGAGAGGAAATACTTTTAATTGGGAAATCAAGGAAAACTTTATCAAAGTTTTCACATTCTCACATGCAGAAGAAGAATGCTTAAAAGAAGTGGTCTAGGAATTAGAACAATTTATCAAACCACTAGAGAGCTCAATCGGTGCACCCGACTGAGTTTAGATGCTAAAGTAATCATGATGACTGAAAACACTCAACCGACTGGACTCGACTAGACATGGAGAATGAACATATCATTGGAAAAATCTTTGGTGGAAAAAAAAGTCTTCCACGCATAACTCAACCCAACTAGCGAAGTCAGTTATGAAAATATATACCAAGAGTAAAGAGGAAGATGACGAGCATGAAGATTTCCCATCGTCCTTCACATAATTTATTTAAATAAAGGGAATGCCAGATTAATGAGTCCAAGGTGCTAGATTGGATGGACGTCAAAATGAAAATAAAAGAAGTCAAGACAATATCTCGTCTGATGTTTCGAAAACCCAAGATGACAAATATAGGTTACTACTGGTTGGAACAATAGACGACATAGACAACAAATTTATTAAAAGAATAGTAAGACGTCTTCGCTTGCGACTATAAGGACACGAAAGGATTAGAGGAAGAAATAGGTGAAATGAACATTGATATAATACCCGATGTGAAGCCCATGAAGAAACAACCATACAAGCATTAAAGAAATTTTGGGGTCTAAAATGGGCCTCCTAAGGAAAATAATAAAATAATATTGATTAATTTTGGAGGAAGAAAGAAAAAAACTACTTTTTGTGTTCGTATTTTCGACATATCTCCCTGTGTTTTTACTCAAATTTTGATCGAGAGAGCTCGTTGGATGCAGAATTTGATTCCACATCCAACGAGTACCCACACTGCATACTTTTGATGGACCCCGCTACCCCAAAAACAAGAAATACCTGAAAAAATGTGATGATGATTGACGGACCCCGGTACCCCAAAAACAAGAAATACCTGAAAAAATGTGATGATGATGTCATCATCAAGTTTTTTCAGGTATTTCTTGTTTTTGGGGTAGCAGGGTCTGTCAAAAGTATGTAGTGTGGGTACTCGTTGGATGCGAAATCAAATTCCGCATCAAACGAGCTCTCCCAATCGAAATTTGAGTAAAAACACAATGAGATATGTCGAAAATACGAACAAAAAAAGTAGTTTTTTTTAATGACAAATATGTCAATTCAACCATTATGGTTGACTTAATTTATTGAAATTCTATTGGTTCTTGAATTCCAACTCACAAAAACTTATTTTGGCACGTTTTCTTATAAGGCCCATTTTAGACCCCAAATTTCCTCTAATGCTAGCCCACAAATACAAAGAAATAATGAAAAATAATAGAAAATATGCAAGGTTCCCGCATAATATACCCCATAGATAAATTAGAGTGGGCCATCCCTATAGTCATCCAGCCTAAGAAGCATGATCCCAAATGACTGAGGAATTGCATTGACTATAGAGGACTTAATAAAGCAAATTTGACTAACCTATTCCAACACCCTTTTTTAATAATATTATTAATGAAGTCACAAGGCATGAACATTTATCCTTCATCGATGGATTTTCTAGATATAATCAAGTGCTTATAGCCAAAGAAAATCAGCATAAGACAAAATTTGTATGCGATTTTGGATCATTCATAGCTAAAGTCACATGCTTCGATATGAAAAACACACCAACAGTATTCTCTTGAATCATTATTAAAGCATTGCAATAAATTTGATATAAAATGATGGTTGTTTACTTTGATGATTGGACAATATATACAATACTGAAAGACCATGTCCAGTGGCTCTAAGTGATGTTAGAATGCTGCAAACAAATCTAATTGTCGCTTAACATCAAGAAGTACATTTTTGCTACACCTATAGGAGCCTCTATTGGGCCAAGTTGTATGCATGGAAGACATACAAGTTGACTTAGAATTTTTTTTTATCCTTGACCTTAAGCCACTTGTCAACCCCAAGGATACTACAATTTTTTTATCAAACACAACTCCAATATGTCTTTTCCCTTGGAAGAATTGTTAAGATTAAACGTGGAATTCCACTGGACCTCAGAGTGTGAACATTCGTTCGAGATGCTTAAAAGGAAGTTAGTCAAAGCCCCGATACAAAGATTCCCCGATTGGTTGAAGAAATTTCATGTCCACATTGATGTGTTTAGTACTGTAGTCGATGCAATACTCAACCAATTGGGAGATGATGGGATCAACTACACTAATGTGTATGCTGGTCAAAAACTTAATAAAGTTGAAAGAAACTATTCAACATTGAATGCAAAACATTGGGAATTATATTTCCATTACAAAAGTATCGACATTACCTAGTTACAAACCTGTCTATTTTCTTTATTGACCATCAGGCACCCAAATACCTCATAAACAAACCTCTGCAACATGGTTGTGTATGTTGATGCTCCTACTATTTCAAGAATTAGTGTTTGAAATTTTAGTTCGACCAAGAAAGTCAGATGTCAGACCTAACAACCTTTCTTGTATTGAAAGTGGAGAAGACCCAGTTGGCATTGACAATGAATCCTTGACACACATATCTTTAGAGTCGAATATATACCGACCAAATTAACAGACATTGCAGAGTTCCTACAAGAGAGTCAAGCCCCAACAAGAACATTAGAGAAAAAGAGAAAGATTCTAGCAATGAAAGCAACATCATATACATTAATCAACGGGTACTACATAAGCTTGGACCTAACTACATACCCTGTCGATGTACAATTGAGCAGGAGTGACAAAATATCATCAAAGAAGCACACTCGGGACTCGCAGGTGGACATTTCCATGCCGAAACGACCGCCAAAAAAAATACTACAATATAATCTGCATTGGCCATCATTGAATAAGGACTATAAAACATATGTAAATAAGTGTGATAAACATCAACAAATGGGTCAACCATTGTGACGACATGAGATGTTTCTCATATCGGTTAACCCCAACTTAACATTTGAAATCTACGTAGTCGACTTCGTTAAGCCTTTCCTTACTCCTGGTTGTCGGACCGATGCATAATACATTATTATTGTAGTAGAATATGTATCTAAATGGGCTGAAACAAAACCAATTGAAGCATGTACTAGTGACCACTCTATAGTTATAAGATTTAGATGTATGACAACTCTCATTAGTGACCAAGGCACACACTTTATAAACAAAACCATCAATGTTACTAAAATAATTTATGAATAACCATCACAAAATATCAACTTATAATCATGCACAGTCGAATGGAGTAGTTAAGTTGTTCAATAAAACAACGGTCAAAGGGCTAACAGAGATCTGCAGTATTGAAAAGGATGATTGGGAAGACAAAGTGCCCGCGATATTATGGGCATACAGGACAATAATAAAAGACCGACGGGCTAGACACCATTTAAGCTAGTATATGGGAGGTTCCTTGGATCTCTCTCTAATTGGTTACTATTTGATTTGGAATGATGAAGGGAAAATACTTGCTTCTTAAGGAAGAGGCTAAGTGAGCTTGGAATGCCAATTAATGATAACAATGTGGTTGAAAGATGGTTCCTTTAGGTTGATTCTTGCATCATAACTTTACTATTGATTTCTCCTTATGGAATGCATACTCATGGCTTCCTTCTATAGGCCAAATGGAGGTCCACAACCAACTATTTCTTCACGTGAATGCGCCCTCTCATGAAGTGGCTTCTAGGTACAAGTACGGGGCTACTGAATTCCCAAGCATGTGAACAAGGTCAATTTGAGTTCCTTGGATCCAAAATGTGGTTGCAAAGCTTTGAATGCATCATGGAAGTTAAAGGTATGCTTACTGGTATAATCACACAAGTTTTGAGGGATTTTTTGTGTGATTTTGCATGGGTTTTATTTCACAAACCTGCTCACCACATGATTTTATGTTTACAAACCAACGCAATTGGTATGAAGTGTGGTTTATCAATTCATTAATTCTCCTCACATGTTGATTTTGTTGTTGAAGGAGGCCTGTGAGATGCATATTGTATGTCAATAATGCTTCTTTGTAATAATCGTCGAAATGTCGCATGTGTGTCGAATTTACGTGATAACAAATGCCCTCTGATGAGTGAGGTTAGGAGGGACCTATATCACCAAAATACATCATTGTTTCTTTATCTTAGGTAGGTATTTCGTTATGGTGATAGTGTGCAAGCAAGTTTCGAGAGTTTAAAGGTATCCCATGGGGGACTGTCGGTGATGATTGGTAAAGTGTTGGAATGTCAGGTGACACATAAAAAATCAGTTTATACAAATTAGATAGGTATTCCTATGCTTGTGAAAATTTTGTCAAAGTAAATTACAAAAATAATAGTTCGAGAGGTTTGATCTCTAAACTGCTATGGTAGGGATGAAGGTGTCCTTGTTCTTTTATGAACTATACATACTTGATGAAGTGATGGTGTGGCAATGAGTACTAAATGCATCAGGGAGTATTTGTGTAGCAACCTAAGGGAGGAGCGAACTATTGATGAAAACGACCAACCCACTTGTGCGGGGGACCTGAATAATGATGAAGGTTTTGAGTGGGAAACTTATGGTATCATATGTGGAAGTTTTCATACATAGATGGGAATGTTGAAACATCCAAAATGTACGATTCCCACTAATGCAATAAAGGATTGATGTCAAGCATAGGGGATACTATTGAGGCAAGGAGAAATGATGAGTCTTCTTTCTCAGTCTAAAGTTAACCCTATTTGATGGAGGGGTAACCAAGGTACAATTACTGCTACCATAAATCTTAGAGTAGGTGTTATTGAAGTCAATGAGAGAAAAGGCATATGGTGAGATGTGGATCTCGTTGATGAGGATCACGAATATATTGTGACTAATAGGGAGGACGACAAACATGAGAGGAAACAAGCTAGTAAGCATGAAAATCATGAATTCTTGATCAATTATGAATGGGTAATTGTTTATCAGAAACAATCTTCAACCAATTATGTCGGTTGAATCCGGTTGGGAAGTGTCTATGAATTGAACATATTGTAGATTGGGTATTGAATGGTAATGTCAAACTAAGAGGGGACTGATGGCTCATATAGAAAAGTGAAATTGATACTGATGAAGGCATTGGTAGGTGGATAGTAAGTGATACGGGGTAACTATGAAAATCAAAGGTGATCAAGGATATTGCTGCTTAAAGAATAGTTAATGATAACTAAAATTGTTCCTAAATTTTGTGTGTGTAGGGGAACTTTATTTTAAAATTGAGCAAAAAAATAATGGTAATTGTTTCAAATAAAAGGACATGTTCCCAATGATTAAATACCACGCGGAGTGTTTGTGTGGGGATGAGTTGGTGTTGATAGTGTTATAATTAGTGGGTAAGGCCCCATTTGCGGGTTATATTAGGGGTTGGTGAAGTGGATATGTATGCAAATGGTTTACTTATCATGGCGGGGATGAAAGGTCTTGTGTGGATTGTAACTATAATGTGTCAGGAAATTCAAATGGGTGATCAACACAATGCGTCAAGTGGGAGATATGTGACATCCTTGGTGAGATGGTGAAAAATTTGCTATTCTTTAGTGTGACTTGGTATGGGTTCCTAAATATATGGGGTTGTAATTATGCACACTCCCATGGTAGTAGAATTCTATGGCCCAACAATGTCATCATATAATTGAGGGTGTGATGCAAATTTTCTGGAAGAAGATAACCTTAAGGATATTAGTCAAGTAGTTGGGTATATGCGATGTATACAAAGGTGATACGAGGCCTATATATGAGGCTAAGGAGATATACTTTATAAGGCGATAGTGGGATGATTAGTGGAAAATTGAAGCTGTTCAACCAAAATTTTGCATACATGAAACACATACTATTACACTGTGTACATGATACAAAATTCAATGGTGCAAATGGTACATAAAGTGGGTGGATAGACCTAAGAAAATGGTCCAAAAATAGGGTACCCATGAAGTTCTACGAGGAATGAAATAAACGATACCATGATGAAGAGCTAATGATCTTGATCACAACAATGTTGATGGATCATTAAATGGATTACAAATCTCCTAAATGAGTTGTTTGAAGTTTGGGCCAAATGGTTATAAATAGGGGTGGGTCCCACATTTCGAAATTAATTTTTACCATTCGATTTTGAATTTCCAAGACCATGTTTTGTTGATTTTGGATGATTGGATCGATGATTTGATGATCTACGAGCTACGGGAAAGCCACCATCACCTCCTATTATTTTTTATCCATTTAATTTTTAATTTAATGTCCCTGGGCGATTGTATGGAATTCCATAAAGGTTTTGCATGTGGCCAAGTGGGTTTCGAAGGAATTGTCACATGGAAAACCATGATGACTCCTTTGATATTTGTGCAATGCACAGGAGGTCCCATTGTGACACAAAATACACATTTTAGGGGGTTCAAATGTATGTATACTGGCGATATCATAGGAAATTAGTATGAATATTTTTTAGGCAATCAAAACATTTATTGGATTTTGCTGTAAGGTCATCGAGGTATGCCAAGATAATACATGCCAATCCATTAAAGGCATAAGAAATAGCACACTGGAATGTAGTACTAGAATTTTTAACTCCAAATGGCATGACACGATAGGTGAAAGTGCCCCATGGTGTAGTAAAGGTTGTTTTGTTTTGATCCTGTTGGTTGATACGTATCTATTTGTACACATAAAATATGTCCATAAAATATAGGACTTCATGTATAGCACAAGCATCAAATGTTTGGTTGATGAAAGGCATTGAGAAGTTGTTTTTGGGACATGCCTGATTCAGGTCTCTAAAATATGTACATACACAAATCATGCCCCTTTTTTGTTAACGGGGGCTAGGTTTGATACCAAAGACATGTAAGCAATAGGGTAAATGAATCATGTTTGATGTAGATTCTTGATATTTGCTTTGAAGTGAGATCTTTGGATGGGTGAACTGACTGTTGTATTTATCGTACTAGCAAATAATTAGTCCATGGGTTGATATGATGTTCAAAAATGACAAGGTCAAGCTCTAACATCTATGCGTATGTCTAGGTAAAAATATTTCTAAACTATTGGAATAATGCTTTGTAAGCACTATCCTCTTGTTGAGAACAAGAGGTGCCAAGTGAGATGTTTTTTATGGTGCTAGGAGTGACTAAAATATCAACATGAATGGTCGGTGATATGTTAGCCATGTTTCCTTCTTCAAATACATCTAGAGTAGGAATAGTATTTTTGAACCAACTGATATGGTTGGGAGGGATAAAATCATTGGTTTTTTATAGAGTATTGATCGACTGTCTTATTAATGGATGTGTCTTGGGGAAATAACTAGAAATGATGATGCATATCATCACGTTGTGTCTCAAGAGCAACCATAACTTCCAAAATGTCTTCATTTCAGCAAAAAAAATGATCAAGGAAGCCCTTTGGAACAATGTTACAATATATGTTGAAAGGGTGTGTTTGTTAGAATTTCATCATTAAGATAGCATTATATTAGGATATTTAACTAAGAGAATAACAAGCACATCAATCAAACACAAGAGACAATGAACACAGTGTTTATCCTCGAGAAAACCATAAATGGTGAAAACCCCGCAACTTCCTTAGAGATAAAATCAACACCAAAAGTAGAACCCAAAACAGTAAGTGATCTCTCGACAGTAGTAACCTTCTTTTTATCTAGCCCCAGTGTCTTCTCCCTCCTCAACTATGTGCTACACTTGAGTGTGTATTAGTTGTGTCATAAATAGAGAGTCCAACTCCCTAATTATACTAATCCCGACATGACTAAAACCCTACTAGGGTCGACCTCACTAGGAGAGTATAATAACCCTAGTGCCCCGAAAATGTGACTTTAACCCTTAGACAATAGGAGGGTTACCAACAATGACTTGACATGACTTTTTTACATTATAGACTTTCCCGATAGGAACATCAAGGCATGACATAACTCAAGTACATCCCAGAATAAACATCGGGTTACAATATATAAGAAATACAAGTGAAATACATTCCAAAGTTACATATGCATCAACACTCCCTCTTAACTAGGAAGGTATTCTTTCGACACAATTTTCAACACAAGTCTTCTTCTCTGTATCTTCTGGATCATCATCGAGTCCTCGCCATCTTCAAGTCATCGGATCTGGATCATCACTAGATTTGGATCATCACTGGACATCATCACTGGATTTGGATCTTCATTGGATCTGGATCATCACTGGACATCATCACTGGATCTGGATCATCACTGCTGGATCATCATCACTGGATCTGGATCATCATGGGTGCTATCTCTTGATTCTTCTCGTCATAGGAACCTATACAGAGCCAGGCCTTTTTCATACTTGATGTATCATCATAGAGCTAGTCCTTTTTCATGCTAGATGAGGCATCACAGAGCTGGTCCTTTTTCATACCAGATGAGGCATCACAGAGCTGGTCCTTTTTCATACCAGATGTGGTAGCTACTCAAAGCTAGTCCTTTTTCATACTAGATGAGTCTTCACAGAGCTGGTCCTTTTTCATACCAGATGAGGCATCACAGAACTGGTCCTTTTTCATACTAGATGAGGCATCATAGAGCTGGTCCTTTTTCATACTAGATGAGGCATCACAGAGTTGGTCCTTTTTCATACCAGATGTGGCAGCTACTCAGAGCTAGTCCTTTTTCATACTAGATGAGGCTTCACAGAGCTGGTCCTTTTTCATACCAGATGAGGCATCACAGAGCTGGTCCTTTTTCATCCCAGATGTGGTAGCTACTCAAAGCTAGTCCTTTTTCATACTAGATGAGTCTTCACAGAGCTAGTCCTTTTTCATACTAGATGTGGAACCTACACAGAGCTAGTCCTTTTTCATACTAGATGTGTCTTCACAGAGCCATACCTTTTTCATGCAGTATGTGGGATCATCACATACACCTGACAATGGAAGGAACCAATCCTCTCACCATGTCACAACTCTTACATACGACCATGGAAGGAACCAATGCTCTCACCATGTTGGAAGGGCACAACACTTATATATGACCATGGAAGGAACCAATCCTCTCACCATGTCAAAATGGCTCAGCACGGACACATCACTTCCTCTTGGGAGGAATCTCGATCTAGAGAACACCAAACTTCTCCCTGAAGTACTCAAACTTCACCCTAGCCAATGGCTTAGTCAACACATCAACTATATATTCGTCCGTCGCAACATACTGGAGTTTCACCGCTCCTCTCTACACCATATCCTTGATATAGTGATACTTGATCTTGATATGCTTCGACTTGTCATGGAATATTGGATTCTAAGACAACTTTACACAACTCTGGTTGTCACAATATATACAAGTAGCATCTAACCGGAGATCAAATAAATCAGAAAATAGCTTCCTCAGCCATACTACCTCACAACTAGCTAAACAGGCTACAACATACTCTGCTTCAGCTATACTCAGTGCCACACAGGATTGATTCCTGCTAAACCACGAGATCACTCCTGATCCCATACTAAAGCAACACTCTAAAGTGCTCTTCCTATCGATGGCACTGCCTACCCAATCTGAATCAACATAACCCTCCAGGTTAATCCTTTGATCAGTCTTATACTTGAGCCCATAATCAACCGTACCTTTCAGGTACCTCAGAATATGATTTGCAGTAGTCAAGTGAACATGTCTCAGATCTGTCAAGTATTGGCTCAAGGTGTTCACAGCAAAGCAAATATCTGGTCTCGTGTTCGTCGTGTACATCAAGGACCCAATCATTTGATGATACATCGTGGCATCAACTGTCTTTGATGAAGCATCACTCAATAGCCTCAGGTTTGATGCCATAGGTGTGGTTAATGCCTTGCAGTCCATCATCCCAAATCTCTTCAGGATCTCTACTGCATACTTCCCTTGTCCAAGGAAGATTCCATCTGTAGTCTGCCACACCTCCATACCTAGAAAATAATGCATCATACCCAAGTCCTTCATTTCGAACTCGAAAACAAGCTTTCTCTTCATATCAACAATCAACCCATCCATACCTGTCACAAACAGATCATCTACATATAGTATAAGCATCACTAGGTTGCCATCTTCAACCTTGTAGTAAAGGTTGGAATCTGCTTTACTCTTGGTAAAACCCAAACTGGATAGAAAGTTGTCAATTTTGCCGTACCATGTCCTGGGTGCCTGTATCAAACCATACAGGGCTTTCTTCAATCTACACACATGAGACTCCCTATCATGAGTCTCAAAACCGAGTGGCTGCTCCACATACACTTCCTCTTCTACTACACCATTCAAGAAAGTAGTCTTGACATCCATTTGGTGTATCTTCCATTTCATCACTGTAGCCAGAGCAAGTACTGATCTGATGGAAGTGTATCTGGCTACAGGTGCAAAGGTTTCTTCATAGTCTATTCCTTCTTTCTGTGAGAAACCATGAGCAACAAATATTGCTTTATATTGCTCTATGCTACCATCTGCAGCATGCTTGATCTTGTAGTTCCATTTGGAAGTTACAACTGACTTCCCTTCTGGTCTTGGGACAACATCCCAAACATCATTCTTCATGATCGATTGATACTCTTCGATCATCGCATCCTTCCATTCTTTCTGTTCTGCCGTTTCTTCATATTTGGAAGGTTCTTTATCAATAAAATCACATAGTAAAGCTACATAACTGGAACATGATCTAGTCCTCTTCCTTTCTCTGAGATTCTCTTCTGGAACCCCATATCTTTCCGCACCTTGGATAATCTCTCGTACCCAAGCAGGTTTCCTCTTGTGAAGATTCTTCTCCTGTGGTGGATCTACAGGTCTTTGTGGTTCTTCAAACTCTCGATATTCTTCTTGAGTTTCCTCGTTCATGATTGTATCATGAATTCTGGGAGCTTCTACTTCTTGTTCTTCAGCAGGTTTCTTTCTAGATTTGATGTAGGCTAAATCTTCGTCAAATGTTACATCCCTGCTGATGTCAATCTTCTTGAACCCTAGGAAGTATATCTTGTAAGCCTTCGAGCTTTCAGAGTATCCCACAAATATACCCTTCTTTCCTGAAGGATCTAATTTTGTTCTCTTCTCTTTTGGAATGTGTATGTACACAGGACAACCGAATATTCTGAGATGGCTGACTTCTATTTTCTTGCCGGAGAAGACTTCTTCAGGAGTCTTGTTCTTGAGTACTCCGTGTGGAGTATGGTTCTATACATACACTACTGTTTTGGCTGCTTCTGCCCAAAGATGCATAGGAATATCTTGATCATGAAGCATAGCTCTTGCAGCTTCCATGGTGGTTCTATTCTTCCTTTATACAATTCCGTTCTGTTGTGGATTATAAGGGGTGGACAACTCCCTCTTAATCCCTGAGTCTTTACATAGTTCTTTGAACTCATTTGAAGTGAATTCTCCGCCATTGTCTGATCGAAAAGTCTTGATCTTCTTTTTAGTGTGGTTCTCAATCAAGGCTTTGAATTCCTTGAACTTGCTGAACACTTCATCTTTATTCTTCATGAAGTAAATCCATGTCTTCCTAGAAAAGTCATCAATAAAAGAAACATAGTACACATACCCACTTAGTGAGCTTGATGACATTGGTCCGTATACATCGGAGTGGATGATTTCTAAGATTCCTTTTGCTTTGCTCTCGCTACTTGGAAATGTATTCTTTGTGTTCTTTCCTTTCGTACATCCTTTGCAGACCCCTTCATGTTTTGCTTGTATTTATGGAAGACCTTCAACAACTTTGCTTGTAAGTGCTAGTGCTCTGTAATGCACATGTGTAAGCCTTCTATGCCAAAGTTCATTTGGTTCTACTGTGTCATGAACCAAATCTTGATCTGGTTGGCCCTTCAACTTGTATAGACCTCCTTCTTGTTCTCTAATCACTATTGCATCGTTAAAAGTCTTTCCCTTTGGCCACATAAGAACTTGGCCATCTACAAAAGCAACCCTCATTCCTTTTGCATCCAATGCAGATATGGAGAGGAGGTTCTTATTTAGTCCTGGAACAAATAATACATTCTTCATCTTTAAAGACTTTTCAGAATCTAGTTTATAGGAGGATTCACCACTACCTTTTATTGGATACTGGTAGTCATCCCCAAGTTTCACCTTGTGAGGTGACTCATGTTCAGATAACTTCACAAATGATTCTTTGAATCCTGTCATGTGCTTGGAAGCACCACTGTCTATGAGCCAATCATTGCTTCCATGTGAAACAGTTCCCATGAGAGCAGAGATTAGTACATATTATTCCTCACTTGAAGAATCATCACTTTCTTGTCTGATTCTCTTTGTAGAAGGTTCATCATCCTCTGCAGCATGAGCATGATGTCTTCTCTTGTTTCCCTTCTTCTTTAGGTTTCTTCTGTTAGGGAAGAATTTGGATATGTGGCCTTTCTCATCACATCTGTAACATCTAATAGTAGTCAGATCTTTTCTAGAGTGTGAGATCTTACCTTTGGAGTGATGATGGCTCCTTCTGGTTTTCTTGGAGTGAACTGTGAGAGCTTTATCTTCACTTCCCATCTTCTCTTCTCGAGCTGCTATCCGAGCTTCTTCTTAAGAGCATTCTTCCCACAGTCTGCTGAACTTAACTAACTTCTTTCTGGCACAGATCCCTTGAATGAAAGAGTCCCATGATCTAGGGAGACCAATCAAGGTGGTCATCACAATCTCTGCATTTTCCACTTCTTCACCTACTACTTCCAGCTGCTCCTTGATCTGAGAAACCCTTGTAAAGTAAGACTAAATAGTCTCAACATTCTGGATCTTCACATTCTTCAATTGGTTTCTCAGAGTCATCTTCCTGTTGATGTTCTTCCCTTCAAACAATTTGGTTAGGGCATCAAACATAGGTTCAGGTGTCTTAAGGGAGGAAACCCGTGGTATGATGCGATCCTTGATAGAATCAACAATGATTCTCTTTGCCATAACCAACTTCTTCTTATGCAAGGCCTTAGCCTCATCTCCCTCTGGAACTGGAACCTCCTCATTGATATAGGAGTCCAACTCATTTTCTTCTAGGACCAAAGAGATCCTATACTTCTAGGCTCGAAAGTTATCAGCTCCCTCAAGCTTTTCATCAAGCTTGGTATGATGAGACATCTTAAACTAAGAACCTCAAATGGAAATACAAAAGATTTAGATCTTACCAGGTCACGATGTCGGATCTAGATTTGGAGTTGAAATCCTGCAGTGCTGGTTCAGTAGCAAATTAGGGTTTTGCTTTTCTGGAGTTCTATCCAACCAAATGCTTTGAATTTGATCCATAACTTCAATTTTGGGGAGGAGACAATCTAGGCCTGGGATCACTGAAAAATTCCTCTTCTGTGAAAATCCCTAGTTTTCGGTAGCAGTGTCGGGTCCAAAACTGAAAAACCTCAGAATTGGATTCTGCTTCGACAGAAAGATGTGCCCTAAGGAGGAGAGTTATTCCACCTTACTTTTGCTGAAAATATGTGGAGGAAGGTCCACAAACTAGGAAGCCCTAGTTCCCGTAGCTGTATAGTGTCTTCTTCTTAGGTTAGCTCTGATACCATGTTAGAATTTCATCATTAAGCTAGCATTATATTAGGATCTTTTGACTGAGAGAATAACATGGACAGCAATCAAACACAAGAGACAATGAACACAGTGTTTATCCTCGAGGAAACCATAAATGATGAAAACCCCACAACTTCCTCAGAGATAGAATCAACACCAAAAGTAGAACCCAAAACAGTAAGTGATCTCTCGACAGCAGTAACCTTCTTTCTATCTAGCTCCAGTGTCTTATCCTTCCTCAACTATGCGCTACAATTGAGTGTGTATTAGTTGTGTGATAAATAGAGAGTCCAGCTCCCTATTTATACTAATCCCAACATGACTAAAACCCTACTAGGGCTGACCTCACTAGGAGAGTCTAATAACCCTAGTGCCCTGGAACTGCGGGGACTTTAACCATTAGACAGTAGGAGGGTTACCCACAATGACTTGACATGACTTGTTTACATTATAGACTTTCCCGATAGGACCATCGGGGCATGACATAACTCAAGTACATCCCAGAATAAACATTGGGTTTTAATATATAAGAAATACAAGTGAAATACATTCCGAATTTACATATACATCAACAGTGTTTAAAACAACTACTTGTTACAAAGGTGTCATGTCAACCATATTGTATGAGCCCAAGGGCATCATGATCATATATGATGATGAATAATGAGGCTAAGGGGCTAATGTCAGGGTATTTACTAGTGTTTTATCTGTGATAATTCATGTTGATGATGATAAGTTTGTTATCAGCCACATAAGTGTTGGATGATGATAAGTAGAACATGTCGGCTTGTCCAGTTGTATCTTGTGACATAGGAAAGATCTCCTCCTGTGGAAAGGCTTGGAAGGTTGCAATAAGAGAAGATATGTGGTGTAGTTTCCTTGTTTAAGGCATGTCTCTCATTCTTCCCATAAGATGGGACATCAGAATGAGTAATGTGTCAACAACCTACATCGCCTACATGGGCGAGTGGGTTGTTTGGTCATCAAAGTATGGGAAAGAGATTGAATGGTTATGGGAAGTTGACTTATGCCCATGTGTGAAGGTAGCTTATGACCGCTATGTTGATAGATTGAACATTTTCAGGGGAATTATGTCACCTCCATTGTCAATTCGAAGTTGTTGGCAACCAATTTGACGGGGATTGTTTGGGAGTGACGAGTAGTAGCTAGGTAGTTCACAATGTAGGGAGATTTGAACAATGATGTGTAATACCCCTAGTTTTGACTTGGAATGTATTTAAGAAGATTTTTGTAAATCATGTAAATATGCCAGTATGGATTCCTAGTGTAGATTTCAATGCCAAGCCTTAACTAGTGATGACTAGGCATGCATGATGTAAATATTTTTTGTTGGACCATATGGTTGGATTATCATGCCAAATCAAATGCTATGTAAATATTGTGTTAGAAAAGCAATAAAATGGTCCAAGATGGTTGTGTAAAGAGCACTAAAGGGGATATGATTCCACTAGAGGGGAAGAGGAAAGGGGGCCTATGGGAGATTAAATCCTCTATTTCCAACTGTCAACCTTTGAATTCATCTAATTGCTACCATGTGCTTTAAATGATCCAATTACTTCATTTTGATTATTAAATTCAATCATTGAATGAATGTGTGAGGTTGGTGGGGAAAGTCCTCTCATCTAGTTATGGAAGCATGGTATGGAACCCTTTTTATGACATTTGTAAGAGTCCTTTTATTATATGGTTAGAAGTTATGTCATCGAACTTGTCACCATCCCCTCCTATCTTTTTCAATCATTCACTTATTTTCCTATTATCAGGCAGATTTCTACACTACGTAGAGTTTGTTCCTTCATGTTTTTCATACCATTACCAATTACCATATTAGGTATAACCTATAAATTTGAATTTGGAACTAGATGTATGGATTTGAAGGGGAAAGAAATGGTTGTAGGTGAGCATTGAGATTGGGCAATCTACAAACCTTTACACATTGAGTTATACTACCTTTGGATGCTTGAGAAGCCACATATTAAGGCTATAGGTAGTTCTCCAAGAAAATATAACATGTTAGAGTCCTTCTATGCACACATTGGTAAGCACCTAACAAGTTTGATTTCCCGTGAGAGTCATGGATCGATGATGGGGATGCTCGGGCCTAGAAGGGTGTTGTGTGGGGCATGTATTATTGGAGCTAAGGCTGTGATGGTTGAGTGAGATCCTCGTAGATATATTTATGAGCATTTTTCTAAGCATAAATGAGAAAAATGGGTTTTGGGATGAGAGATAGAATCCTATATGTGTGTGCTTTTCCCTGGTGGTCTTATAGTCTAGCTTGGGGATGGCCTCTCAACCAAAAGAGTATATGTTGGACATAGTGCCTATGGTTGGGCAGTAAATCACTCTTACACAACTAATTGCTTGGATATTCTTTGTTTAAAGATAAGTATTCTCTTTGTATCTGATGTGCAATGATTTTATTATTATGCCTATGATAATTATGCTTGTAAATGCATGTCTTTTGTGTGTGGATAGAGATATTTATTGATGCATTTACACATGCATTTTAAGTATATATAACTTTTTAAAATGGCCATTGGGAAAAAATTAGAATCCCATAATTTGTTCATGTCCCCCTTTGTTGGCTGGAATGATGGATGGGGACATTACATGATGTGTGCAATTACTATACTGAGAACTTGTAGTGCATGGATGATTTGTGCATAGTGTTTTTTTTTCTTTTGTTTGAGAGGCTCTACTTTTGTAATGGAGAGCACACCAACTACAATTGAGTTTAAGGATGTGTGGGTAGATGTGGACGGCATGTCTCTAAGGTTTGGAAATGTTGGCCATATATTAGCAGGATGTCCTATTGTGCTGCACAAGGAACATGGTGGGGGAACTTATGCAAGTGGCTTAATAGGAGGGGTATGGTTTTGGTCGTCTCTTTTACGGGAGGCTTGGTGCACCTAGATATTGATTTGGTGGGGACTACCAATTGTTTCATGGTATGTACTATTGGCTATGGAGTCTTAAAGGGAAAGACATTAACCAGAGCGATTGGTGTAAAATTGGTAAGTACATATAGTTTCAAGTTTATTTTCGGGACTGGGGGTTTTAAATGTAAAATGAGGATCCCAAAGGTTATCCCAAGCAAAGTGAGGGTGGCCATGACCAACATTCATTGTATACTTAGGGGGGGTAAACAGAATGGTACTTTGACAATTGGTGCCAATGATGGAGGAGTGGGGATGGTTCCATTCTCAATGGTGGGTATGACCTCGGGAAGGTACAAGGTGGTGTCCCCTTTTATACCACTGACGATATTTGGGGAATACATGGAAGTGGTAGCGGACAATGGTGGTTAGCTGTAGAGGATAATATGTTACACATGAGGATGTCCTTGATTGATGGTATACATGAGGGAGATCCAACATATGCCTCCAATAAAGGACTTTTGTAGACTCCTGGTCCTATCTCATTGAGATATGGGGGGTATTAAGTGACAATGGTAGGAAAAATGTTATCTAGGGTAATCATGGGGCATGTTTCATAGTATGTAAGGTGTTCTAGGGTAACCAATTTCCTATTATGGGGGGACATCATGACGTAAAATACTAAATATGCCACCACTTTCATGGCATACATGTAACAACATCTTAGGAGGATGTTGAAGTCTAATTGTGCATCAATGGCTTCAACATCAAGTAGGAATGTATTGCCCCTAATTCAATACATATGCTTTGATAGATCCCTTGTGGTTGCAAGGGAAGACAATCATAACCTTGGAGCATGATAGAAGATGGGATGAGATATGGGGACCCTAGTCATTTCCAAATATTTGTGGACATGAGATAGGTGGATGCACCTTCATTGGTGATGTATTGTTGAATGATAATGTTTTTTATTGTGATAGGTGTTTGAAAGGATGATGATGGTAATAGGGGGTCATCGACTCTGAGGTCAAAGTTCATAAGACACAAATTTAAAGGATTAATGACACTTAGTGTTGTTAGCAGAGCCTTCTTTGAGAAGTACTCGACTGAAGGACCTCAAGTGTGGGAATAGTTCTAAGGATTGTTGATGTATTTGTAACTTCGGAATGTATTCACCTATATATCTTATGTCTTGTGCCCCGATGTTTATTCCAGGAAGTGTCTGTAATGTATTTGAGTCATGTCATGCCCCGATGTTCCTATCGGGAGATTCAATAATGTAAACAAGTCATGTCAATTCATTGTGGGTAACCCTCCTAGTGTTCAAGGGTTAAAGTCCCCGTAGTTGTGGGGCCCTAGGGTTATTAGACTCTCCTAGAGAAGTCGACGCTAGTGAGTTATTGTCAAGTTGGGAATTAGTATAAATAGAGAGTGAGCTTCTCTATTTATCACACACTCACTCAAACTCAGTTGTAGCGCATAGCTAAGGAAGAAGAAGTTGCTAGGTCTAGAAAGAAAGAGGCTACTACTGTCGGGAGATCATCTTACTGTTTTGGGGTTTTACTTTTGGTGCTGATTCTATCTCTGAGGAAGTTGCGGGGTTTTCTCCATTGTTGGTTTCCCCGAGGAAAAAAATTGTGTTCATTGTCTCTTGTGTTTGATTGCTGTGCTTGTTATTCTCTCAGTTAAAGATCTTAATATAATGCTAGCTTAAATGATAAAAATCTAACATGGTATCAGAGCTAACCTGAGAAGAAGACACTTTACAGCTACGAAAACTAGGGCTTCCTACTTTTTGGATCTCTCTCCATATATTTTTAGCAAAAGAAGGTTGGGATGACTCTCCTCTCCAGGGCGCATCTTTCTATCGAAGCAAAATCTAATTCTGAGCATTTTCAGTTTTTGACCCGACACTGCTGTCGAAAATTAGGGCTTTCCACAGAAGTGGAATTTTTGAGTGAGCCCAGGCTTGGATTGATCTTCTCCTCAAAATTGAAGTTTAGAGGTCAAGATCAAAGTTTTTGGTTGGACAGAACTCCGGGAAAGTCAAACCCTAATTTTTCCCTGAACCAGCACTACATAAATTCAGCTCTAGATTCAGATCTGACATCTTGACCTGGTAAGATCTAAATCTTTTGTATTTCCATTTGAGGTTCTCAGTTAAGATGTCTCATCATACCAAGCTTGATGAAAAGCTTGAGGGAGCTGATAACTTTCGAGCCTGGAAGTATAGGATCTCCCTGGTCCTGGAAGAAAATGAGTTGGACTCCTATATCAATGAGGAGGTTCTAGTTCCAGAGGGAGATGAGGCTAAGGCCTTACATAAGAAGAAATTGGTCATGGCTAAGAGGATTATTGCTGATTCAATCAAGGATTACCTCATACCACAGGTGTCCTCCCTAAAGACACCTAAAGCTATATTTGATGGCCTGACCAAACTGTTTGAAGGGAAGAACATAAACCAGAAGATGAATTTGAGAAACCAACTGAAGAAAGTAAAGATCCAGAATGCAGAGACCATCCAGTCTTACTTTACAAGGGTCTCTCAGATCAAGGAATACCTGGAAGCAGTAGATTGAAGTGGATAATGCAGAGATTGTGATGACCACCTTGAATGGTCTTCCTAGGGCATGGGACTCTTTCATTCAAGGGATCTATGCCAGGAAGAAGCTACTCAAGTTCAGAAGATTATGGGAAGAATGCTCTCAAGAATAAGCTCGGATAGTAGCTCGAGAAGAAAAGATGGGAAGTGAAGATCAAGCTCTCATAGTCCACACCAAGAAAACCAGAAGGAACCATCATCACTTCAAAGGAAAGAATTCTCACTCTAGAAGAGATCTGTCTACTATTAGATGTTACACATGTGATGAGAAAGGACACATATCCAAATAGTTCCCTAACAAAGGGAAATCTCACAAGAAAAAGGGAAACAAGAGAAGACATCATGTTCATGCTGCAGAGGATGATGAACCTTCCACAAATCGAATCAGACAAGAAAGTGACGATTCTTCAAGTGATGAAGAATATGTGCTGATCTCCGCTCTCATGGGAACTATCTCACATGGAAGAAATTATTGGCTTATAGACAGTGGTGTTTCCAAACATATGACGGGATTCAAAGAATCATTTGTGAAACTATCTGAACATGAGTCACCTCACAAGGTGAAACTTGGGGATGAATACCATTATGCAATAAAAGGTAGTGGTGAATCCTCCTATAAGCTAGACTCTGGAAAGTCTATGAAGATGAAAAATGTATTGTTTGTACCAGAACTAAAGAAGAACCTCCTCTCCATATCTGCATTGGATGCAAAAGGAATGAGGGTTGCTTTTGTAGATGGCTAAGTTCTTTTGTGGCCAAAGGGAAAGACTTTTGATCATGCAATAGTGATTGGGGAACAAGAAGGAGGTCTATACAAATTGAAGGGCCAACCAGAACAAGCTTTGGTTCATGAATCACCAGAACCAAATGAACTTTGGCATAGAAGGCTTGCACATGTGCATTACAGGGCACTACCACTTGCAAGCAAAGATGTTGAAGGTCTTCTAGAAATGCAGACAAAACATGATGTTGTCTGCAAAGGATGTGCAAAAGGAAAGAACACAAAGAAGACATTTCCAGGCAGCGAGAGCAAGGCAAAAGGAATCTTGGAAATCATCCACTCCAATGTATGCGGTACGATGTCATCCAGTTCATTAAGCGGGCATGTTTACTATGTTTCTTTCATTGATGATTTTTCTAGGAAGACATGGATATACTTTATGAAGAACAAAGATGAAGTATTCAACAAGTTCAAGGAATTCAAAGCCTTGATCGAGAACCACACAGAAATTAAAATCAAGATTTTTTGATCAGATAATGGAGGAGAATTCACATCGAATGAATTCAAAGACTTATGCAAAGATTCAGGGATTAAAAGGGAGTTAACCACTCCATATAATCCACAATAGAATGGAGTTGCAGAAAGGAAGAATAGAATGATCATGGAATTTGCAAGGGCTATGCTTCATGATCAAGATCTTCCCATGCATCTATGGGTAGAAGCTACCAGAACAACGGTGTATGTATAGAACCGTACTCCACACAGAGTACTCGAGAATAAGACACCTGAAGAAGTATTTTCTGGCAAGAAACCAGAAGTCAGCCATCTCAGAATATTTGGCTGTCCAGTGTACATACACATTTCGAAAGAAAAGAGGACAAAGTTAGATCCTTCAGGAAGGAAGGGTATATTTGTGGGATACTTTGAAAGCTCGAAAGCTTACAGAATATACTTCCCAGGATTCAAGAAATCGACATCAGTAGGGATGTAACATTTGACGAAGACTCAGCTTACAAAAAATCTAGAAAGAGACTCGTTGAAGAACCTGAAGAAATAGAAGCACCCAAAATTCATGACACAACCATGAAGGAAGAATATCAAGAAGAATATCGAGAAATAGAAGAGCCTCAAGAACCTGTAGATCTACCTCAAGAGAAGAATCCTCACAAGAGAAAACCTGCTTGGGTATGAGAAGCTATCCAAGGTGTAGAAAGATATGGGGCTCCAGAAGAATCACACAGAGAAAGGAAAAGAACCAGGCCCTGTTCCAGTTATGTAGCCTTATTATGTGATTTCATTGATAAAGAACCTTCCAAATATGAAGAAGCGACATAAAAGAAAGAATGGAAGGATGCTATGATCGAAGAGTACAATCGATCATGAAGAATAATGTTTGGGATGTTGTCCCAAGACCTGAGGGGAAGTCTATGGTGACTTCCAAATGGATCTACAAGATCAAGCATGCTGCAGATGGCATCATAGAAAAATATAAAGCAATATTCATGGCTTGTTGCTTCTCCCAGAAAGAAGGAATAGATTATGAAGAAAATTTTGCACTTGTATCCAGATACACTTCCATCAGATCAGTACTTTCTCTGGCTGCAGTGATGAAATGGAAGATACACTAGATGGATGTCAAGATTGATTTCTTGAATGGTGTAGTGGAAGAGGAAGTGTATGTGGAGAAACCACTCGGTTTTGAGACACATGACAGGGAGACTCATGTGTGTAAATTGAAGAAAGTCCTGTACGGTTTGAAATAGGCACCTAGGACATGGTACGACATAATTGATGGCTTTCTATCTAGTTTGGGATTTACCAAAAGTAAAGCAGATTCCAACCTTTACTACAAGGTTGAAGAAGGCAATCCAATGATACTCCTACTATATGTAGATGATCTTTTTGTAACAGGTATGGATGGATTGATTACTGATATGAAGAGAAAGCTTGCTGCCAAGTTTGAAATGAAGTACTTGGGGATGATGCATTATTTTCTAGGCATGGAGGTGTGGCAGAATGCGGATGGAATGTTCCCCGGACAAGGAAAGTATGCAATAGAGATCCTGAAGAGATTTGGGATGATGGACTGCAAGGCCATAACCACACCTATGGCATCGAACCTGAAGCTACTGAGTGATGCTTCATGTGAGTCCGTTGATGCCACGATGTATCGTCAGATGATTGGGTCCTTGATGTACCTGGAAAATATGAGACCATATATTTGCTTTGCTGTGAACACCTTAAGCCAGTTCCTGACAGATCTGAGACATGTTCGCTTGATTGCTGCAAAGCATATTCTGAGGTACCTAAAGGGTACAGTTGATTATGGGCTCAAGTATAAGGCTGATCAGAAGATTAACCTAGAGGGTTATGTTGATTCAGATTGGGCAGGTAGTTCCATTGATAGGAAGAGCACTTTAGGGTGATGCTTCAGTATGGGATTAGGTGTGATGTCTTGGTTTAGCAGGAAGCAATCCTGTGTGGCACTGAGTACAACTGAAGTAGAGTATGTCGCAGCCTGTTTAGCTAGATGTGAGGCAGTATGGTTGAGGAAGCTACTGTATGATCTATTTGATCTCCAGTTAGATGCTACTTGTATATATTGTGACAACTAGAGTTGTGTGAAGTTGTTGTAGAACTCGGTGTTCCATGACAAGTTGAAGCATATCGAGATCAAGTATCACTATATCAGGGATATGGTGCAGAGAGGAGCAGTGAAGCTCCAGTATGTTGCGACGGATGAACATATAGATAATGTGTTGACTAAGCCATTGGCTAGGGTGAAGTTTGAATACTTCAGGGAGAAGCTTGGTGTTCTCCAGATCTTGGTTCCTTCCAAGAGGAAGTGATGAGTCTATGATGTGCCTTTCTGACATGGTGAGAGGATTGGTTCCTTCCATGGTCAGATGTAAGTGTTGTGCCCTTCTGACATGGTGAGAGGATTGGTTCCTTCCATGGCCAGATATAAGAGCTGTGACATGGTGAGAGGATTGGTTCCTTCCATTGTCAGATGTATGTGATGATCCCACATCCAACATGAAAAAGGGATGGCTCTGTGAAGACACATCTAGTATGAAAAAGGACTAGCTCTGTGTAGATCCCACATCCAGTATGAAAAAGGGCTGGCTCTATGAAGACACATCTAGTATGAAAAAGGACTAGCTTTGTGTAGATCCCACATCCAGAATGAAGAAGGGCTGGCTTTGTGAAGACACATCTAGTATGAAAAAGGACTAGCTCTGTGTAGATCCCACATCCAGCATGAAAAAGGGCTGGCTCTCTAAAGACACATCTAGTATGAAAAAGGACTAGCTCTGTGTAGATCCCACATCCATTATGAAAAAGGGCTGGCTCTGTGAAGACACATCTAGTATGAAAAAGGACTAGCTCTGTGTAGATCCCACATCCAGTATGAAAAAGGACTAGCTCTATGAAGACACATCCAGTATGAAAAAGGACTGGCTCTGTGTAGATCCCACATCTAGTATGAAAAAGGACTATCTTTGTGAAGACACATCCGGTTTGAAAAAGGTCTGGCTCTGTGTAGATCCCACATCTAGTATGAAAAAGGACTAGATCTGTGAAGACACATCCAGTATGAAAAAGGACTGGCTCTGTGTAGATGCCACATCTAGTATGAAAAAGGACTATCTCTGTGATGATACATCCAGTATGAAGAAGGACTGGCTCTATAGATGTACATCCAACATGAAATAGGGCTGGCTCTGTAGAACTTCCTATGATGAGAAGAATCAAGAGATAGCACCCGTGATGATGACCCAATGATGATCTAGATCGAGTGATGATCCAGATCCAGTGATGATGACCCAACAGTGATGATCCAAATCGAGTGATGATCCAGATCCAGTGATGATGATCCAGCAGTGATGATCCAGATCGAGTGATTATCCAGATTGAGTGATGATCCAGATCGAGTGATGATGATCCAGATCAAGATGAATATGACTTGAAGATGAAGATGACTTGAATATGAAGATAACTTGAAGATGAAGATGACGAGAAATCATTGATGATCTAGATGATACAGAGAAGAAGACCTATGCTGATAAATTGTGTCAAGAGAATACCTTCCTAGTTAAGAGGGAGTGTTGATGTATTTGTAACTTCGGAATGTATTCACCTATATATCTTATGTCTTGTATCCCGATGTTTATTCCAGGAAGTGTCTGTAATGTATTTGAGTCATGTCATTCCCCGATGTTCCTATCGGGAGATTTAATAATGTAAACAAGTCATGTCAATTCATTGTGGGTAACCCTCCTAGTGTTCAAGGGTTAAAGTCCTCGCAGTTGCGGGGCCCTAGGGTTATTAGAGTCTACTAGAGAAGTTGGCCCTAGTGAGTTGTTGTCAAGTCAGGAATTAGTATAAATAGAGAGTGAGCCTCTCTATTTGTCACACACTCACTCACACTCAGTTGTAGTGCATAGCTAAGGAAGAAGAAGTTGCTGGGGCTAGAAAGAAAGAGGATACTGCTGTCAGGAGATCATCTTATTGTTTTGGGGTTTTACTTTTGGTGCCAATTCTATCTCTGAGGAAGTTGTGGGGTTTTATCCATTTATGGTTTCCCCAAGGAAAAACATTGTGTTCATTGTCTCTTGTGTTTGATTGCTGTGCTTGTTATTCTCTTAGTTAAAGATCCTAATATAATGCTAGATTAAATGATAAAAATCTAACAACGATCATGCCAAAAAGTAGACTATGCTATAATTATGTGCTTCTATCATGTGGGGATTGTGAGTGGTGTGTCGTAGAGGTGGATTTGGTATCATAGGGATAGGGTCAGTTCTAGGGCATAGATTTTGCAAAGAATCGTTGGTGGAAGTTGGAGCATCATCTTATAGAGTGGGTGGGTTTTCTGGAGTGTTATAGGATCGATTGCGGCTTTGAAGATTCAAATATGTAATGTAAATGTAAATGTTTTAATAGAAACCCACTCTTGTTGAGAGAGGGTTAGCTGGTGGCTAAACATATTGCCAATGAGAAACAACCACTTAATTAACGGGGGGGTGTTGCAATATGTTTTGTTGGGGTGGAGAAACATTATTTC
Source organism: Pseudotsuga menziesii (assembly GCA_001517045.1). Classification (NCBI taxonomy): domain Eukaryota; kingdom Viridiplantae; phylum Streptophyta; class Pinopsida; order Pinales; family Pinaceae; genus Pseudotsuga; species Pseudotsuga menziesii. Next base: position 385,037 of record LPNX010080246.1, read on the forward strand.
CTTGGGGAGGGTTTGGATCATGTTTTTTCTTGGACTCCAACATATTTTAGCACCGTGGGATTAATGGGAAATGGAGAGTGTAGTGGCCATACTCGCCACACATAGCACAAGAAAAAATTATCCATATATTTTTATTTTTTGCTTGTGCTAGTGGATTATCAATACTAGCATTTTCATTATGGTTAGAGACATTATGATAAGGTTGGTTAGGGGGTGTTCCCTTTGCCATGTATTCTAGTTTTGTTGTTTGTTTGTTTGTTTCTTCTTCCCCTAATTAGGCGGATTATGGGGGCTTGTTGCATTCAACTATTTGAACTATTGAACGAGGGACGGTTGAAAAAAGTTTACTCCTACTTGCGCGATGGGGTGAGAACTAGGGGGTCCAGTAAATGAAAAGTATGGGTTTTGCATGGTCATGACTCCATAATAATTAGGTGTCCCATATGAAGTTGATGTAGGTGCATGAAAAACAATGGGGTTGTGTTGCATAACAACCTGCTGTGTTCCCATGTTTTGGAAAGTTGGATTGTATGGTCCATCCATCATTGGTCAAAATTGTGTATGGGGTCTACTTTGAGGGATGTTGATAGCCAAGGATAAAGGAGGACCACTCTATGGTAAGTTGGGTGCAAGGGATCAATATGAGACATGGGTAGTTCCTTGACGGGAACTGTCCCAATAATACCTTTGGCCATGTGTGACGTACACGGGTAATTTTGCTCCAACGACTGATGTTGAGGAGAATTAGGTACAATATTATATAGATACTTTGATTGGGCATATATTATATCAAAATGTTGGGTTTTGAGGATGGATTCATCATTATTATATGACATGGTTGTTGCAATGTCTTTAGCGATAATGGGTAGGAAGTACTCAGGGAATTGGTCCAATAAGAGTTCTGGTTGGATTTTGATTTTACATAGTGTTCACCGCTGATGCCATTCATGAATTGGTAAATAATGTGAATATATGTGTTATGCCAAAATTTTGAGAGAATATTCAAGCCAACGTCTTGATGAACTAGGAACCGAAAGTAGGTTAGAAACACACTGGTGATGGACCCAAAAGTGGTATGCATTCCTATTGATAAGTTGACATACCATTTAGTCGATGTACCTATGAAGGTTCTCTAAAAGATTCTAAGGAAAATAGTGTTTTCAACTATGTCGTTGGAAGAGAAACATAGGTGAAATTACATCACAAGGTTGGTTGGGTCGTCTGCCTGCTTGATTTAAAGCCTTAAATGTTTGAGGTTAACTTGAACAACATTTGAGGGCAGGTTGGGTCATGTTGGATAGGGTCGTTAATAAGTCTAGATAAATTTGGGAGATTTAAACTAGCCATAAATTGTAAATTTGTTTAAGGGGCCCCACCAATGTGCGTAGTGGGGAACTCCCTTCATTTGACTCAGGAGGAATAGGGATTGGTAATTCAGGCAAAGTGTTAAGCAAGGTATGTATAAGAACAATAGATATGATCACTATTGAACATGTATGCAAGTTAATTGGTGGCCTCCCTCACTAAAGACTAAGACGAGGTGTAGCATGAACTCGTCATATGATGGGAGGAAGCCTTTGAAGCCTGAAAGAACACTAGGAATGAAGTAGAACTTCTATGGTGCTAGATGTGATGGAAAAACATTCAAATAGAAACTAACTAACAATCGACAAATGAAACAATATGATAGTCACATATAACATATGCAAAAAATGGTGCAATGGTTTCCGAAAAAGGAACATAAATATGGATTTTTATAGTATATGTTCTCAATTATGCAAGGTTATTAGTGATTTAGAGAAATACGGTGTAATCCTAGTTCAATAACTATCTTTTCTCTCAAATAGGTAACTGGGCCTCCAATGTTAACTCTCTTGTTGGATGGTTATGAACCCACCGAAGATGACTAGTGAAGGTGACAATGAATTAGTTATAATGCTAGGTATTGGGGCTATGTTCTATAAGGCTTGACAACATTTCCAATAGCCAACAAAATTTGTCTCAAGTGAAAATGCATCCTACAAATGCCACCTGGTGAAAATCCTATTTTTTTACTACTAAGATGCCTATGTTAAGTGTGGATAGGAGGTTCGGCCTTGAACGAGCAAGTGTCACCTCCACAAAGAGATGGGTGGATGATTGTGGAAAAAAAGAACAACTCGACCTCAACTTTATTATCCTTGGTCATGGCACTTTCTTGTCTGGGTTTGATCACACTTACTTACATCAAGATTTAAAAGTCCCCTAAAATTCAACATTAAACATTAGTGTTTCATATGAAAAATATTGAGGTCCTTTGATTGGATGCATAGCCCATCAATCCTAACTTAAACTATAAATTTGTTTTGTGACCTCTTGGGTATAGGATCATATTGGTTCAATTCTTGGGTTGATTTTAAAGGGTCTAATTGTCATGTCCCCATGCCTCCGACCGGCGAAGAGGACGCGACTACGAGCTTTATCAGACCGGGCTAACCGCCCCATGAACATGTACAGGCTTAAATAAAATTCATAAACAGAATGCTTAAAGAGAATTTTGAACTAAAAACATGCACACAGGAATGTTTATCATATATAGATGCATTTTAATCATCATACACAGCGGAAACCAACATCATTCATACATGCGTGCATTCAACATGTTCATTTCATTTTCATTAACAGTAAATATAGAATTGCAGAGGTAAAATACACAAGATTACTTATCTTATGAAAGCTTTGCTCCGCAACCAGCTACGTCGCTGCAACGTTCCACCCAACCATAGGCCAGCGTGCTCCTTAAGCTCTCAGCAACGCTACCACCCCCGAGTTGGGCATGATTCTCCAAGGAATAAGGGAACTAGCAGGCTTACACATAGCCCAGGGATGTACAAAACACAGCCAAGCCAACATAGTTGGGTTTATCAGGCCATCCAAAAGTGGGAAAGGCTTAATGCTAAGCCGGTGAGCTCATTACAGAGCCAAGAACACCCACACCAGAGCTAGCCTGACCTCTATGACACCCAAACACACCCAACACAAGGATTCAGTCCCTTCTCTGCTACACAGTCCCTCAGGCCCTGCATTCCCTTCCAGTGCTATTTAGGGGTGATGGAGAATAAGGCCAGCCCTCTAGCTCTGTCTGTGTGGTTTCAAGCCACCAGGTTTATCAAGCAAAACTAAGCCCCCATCCTTGCTCCCAATACAGTCCGAAGACCAACCATTGCACTCAGGCAATCAATTAGCTACCACAGCTTGAACAGGGAAAACGAATTCCTGAGTCATTCTTGGCCCTATCATGGCCAAAATGACTCTCACATGAATTTACAACAATTCCCCAGCCCAACAGCAACACAATTCCAACACAAGGAAGTCAGCAGTTCGTCCAGGGCAATAAAGTATGCGGGAAAGAAAATTTACACAGACTGCACCCAGTTCTTGAGCGTGAAATTGGTCCCTACAGGAAATCGTGGGCAACAGTAGCAAAACGGCTCCCAGCTTGCTGTGCGTGAGTAATGACAGCAATTCTCTGCGGGAAGATGAACAGCAAAATCGCGAGGACGCGAATTTGGAGAGCGTGGGTGTTTTTGCAAATTCGTGGAGCCAAGAAATTGTTTGCATGAGACCAAAATCACCCAGAGCCTGTGCATGAGGAGCCAAGAGACAAAATCGTGGGTGAGAGAGAAAAATGTCTGCGCGAGGGAAGAGTGAGTGAAGGCTTCTCCTTGCCATTCCGAATTCAACTGCTGGGTGGAGTGTGCGTGGAGGCATGGACTGACAGTCCTGCCACTCCACTCCCAAATCAATAATTGCATCAACTACCAGCAATAATTATTAATTGCAGTGGTTGGGTGAGACAAAAGGAAAATAACACATGGGTATTTCTCTAAATGGCCCAAGGTTTTAACAATCTTTCCCCACACCTTATCCTTGAGAAAATCATGCCCCATTTGATTTAGTTGCCGCGACCGTAGCTGGTTGTGTTTATTTCAATTAATTATGATGCATATTTACATAATGACCAACATAATATATGCCGCATGCCCCGATATTCAATCGGTGACAATTTAAATCCAGAACATAGCATAACCTATCAATGGTGGGGCCTTGGCCTATAGCTCCACACCATGATCATTTACAATATATACATCATATACATTTAATGTGACGGGGTCAAAACCGAGACATTACACTAATTTGGTTTAGGTGTTATGAGGGAGGTATTTCAAACCTCTCATAGTTTCTGATTCATTAAGGTCACTTTAAGCTTGCAAGATGAATATCATACTTCAAGGGGAAGTACCTTTAGGTCCCTTATTGTGCAAATTAAGTGAACAAACACATGTATGATTGATGATCCTTGAAGTAAAGAATGTTTTTCAAATAAATTTATGAAAAAATGAAGTAAGAAGATACTAACATATGTGGGTTTTTACTCTTTCTTAAATGATTTTTTTTTAAGTGTAATTGTTTTGCAAAAGGAAACTAAACACAAGTAAAGTAAAAAGGGAGTTATTTCACTCTTGTGGTCTTTTCTGATTTGTCAAGATCGCTTTATGGGTACAAGGAAAATATAATACTATGTAAGAGTTTTAGGTATGTTGTTTGTGTGAAGAGTGGATTTGATCTAAATTGCTTTAAACAAGAAATAAATATGCAAGCAGATTATAATATAAACTATTGAAAGTTTACTCATATAGCTAGACTAATAATCTCTTATAATTGGAAAGCAATTATGATAATCTACTCTAATGTAAGATAGGAGGTTGTTGGGGACTTTCAAGCTCAATTCCTAGGAAAAATGAAAGTTGCAGAAGATGACTTTGCCCGCTATTTAAACTGAGTTTAATGGTTAAGTAAGTAAAAAGGAATTTGTGGTTGATTTTAATTCTTAATCATCGTGAACAACCATGTGGACTAGAATTGTGAATCAAAGCAAGCTAAAAAAACAAAAATGATGAGCAATTGCACGGGTTTTTGTGCTATTAGTTGCGAGGTATCACAACTTACTAGCTTAACCAGTTACACTAAAAATACTTGTGAGAAATTCCACTCTTGTCCCATGTGATAGTGAGGGTAAGAGGTTACAGTACTTGCATGGAATATTGATGCAGGTGTGAACTTAGATAAGTCATGCTGTAGTGTGATTGCTGAAGAAAAATCCACACCGTTTCATTTGGAATATATTATGGGATTCACGCGGTCGGGAAGAATGAGAAAACTTGGACTTCAAGCTGCAAAATTCACTAGTCAAAGGGTATAAACTTCTAGGTAATGGTCATGGAAGAGCCTCAAATTAATCAATAATGAAAAATACAACCTAAAGAAATGAAAGAAAAAACACAATGTGGAGTCGCCAATCCTATTGTGGGAAATCCTTCCTTTCCCTACTGATTGCAAGCACACAAACATGATAAGTTGATGGTTAGTAAGTCCAATCAACAATGCTGAAGCTATTAAAGATATAACAACACATATAATGGCCTCTTAGAAGGTAAAAGTTGCATAAATGAGTGAAATTGATAACAAAGAGTTGAGTTCCAACCAAATGTTTACGTCCAATGTAAAAGCTTAAATACAATGGTGTTATCTAGGAGAATGTTGCTTGCAAATGGAAACCAATGATCTATTCCAAAAGAACAAAATTCCCAAAAATTGAAGAAAAAGGATCCTATAGCCTTGATTTTTTCAAAAAATGTCAGTATGTGTAATTTCCAGAATGCATGAAAATTAATTTTATAATTTTTTGAGGTTGTAATGCGTCCAACAAGTTTACTTATATAAACACTTTTGTAGATATAGTACCATATCAAGGAAATTTAGGGGTCAACATTCAAGATAGTGCAATTAAAAAGGATTTGATCTTGGTTAGTCCAAGAAAACTATCACCATGAATGACACATAAGATCCTTATGAAGTTTACAACCAAGCCTTAGTGTTGACATGCATCTCCATGAAACCAAGCACTCTCATCCCCATAAGCTCCGACTATAGCTCCCTATTCTCTCCAATGGCTTGGGCAAAGTAATCAATCCAACAACATAACAATACCTTAAGAGTTCTCTCCCTCAACCATAGATATGAGCTTGTATTTATAAGGCTCAATGGATAGGGATGGTTGAGATATTAGTGGATGAGGTGGCCTCTAAGATCCTAGGATGAGCGATCTTGAGCTCAACTGACCCACAATGATAGGGATAAGGGAAGACACGAGGATCATGATCTAGAAGCCTCGAGAAACTTCTCTTTTTCCCTTTTTACCTAGGGTACCGTGTTTCTCCTTCAATGACAGAGTGATTATGGTAAGAAATGCTTATGGGATAAGGGTCATAAGCGGTGGAACTGGTTGTGGACAACAAGGGATAGGTGGTGCAAACAAGGTACCGCTCCTGGACAATAGGGAAAGCTTGGTGCTGGGAATTTTCATTAAAGATTGACAATTAGCATGGGTTTCCACTCCAAGTGCTGAGATTCAGGGCAAGTAGGTATGTCAAAGGTATTATCACATGATGGTGATAGGATTTTGGTATAACAGGATTCCCCCCAAAGCATGAGTCTTAGAGGGATATGATAAACGAGAGCTTTGAGAGAACAAGTCGTCGCTATGAGGTGAAAATGTTGGCTCAGTCAGAGCATGTTGTTAAGTAGGCATTTGTAGTACATCAGTATGTTGAATCATAGACACAAGTAACCAAACTCATGGTTGCAGACCAATACAAGGCAGATCCATGAGAGGAATAAACAAGCATGGGTACTAGAATACAACATAGATCCATGTGATATAGGACTCAAAATTGGACATAGATACCAGACATACAATGTAGATATATGTCATACAGATGCAAATTTGAGCATAGCCACGACCATACAAATGTGGATCCATTCTAGATATACAAAACTCCATCGCAACCTGGGGAAAAGCAATGAGCACTTTAAACAAATACCCAGGGTCTTCGTCTCGTCTTCCATAAAGTACGATTCTATCCATGTGATTACAATGATCTGAAGTCGAACATGGTAGAAACCACTTGATTACTGGCCAATGATGTGAACCATTAACAAGTGCGAGGGATATCACCATTAATGTCAATGATTCCCAAGGTACCCTAGTACAATCTACTGAGTGTGAATAGATGTCCTGATGTCAAACACCTAGTCGATTCTATCGATCAAAGGTCAATGATGTGAACCTATGTCAAGAGCGAGAGAATCTGTCATTAAGGCATATAGATCTCAAGGTACCAAATATTGTTTCTAAGACTATTTCCCAGATGATGAGCTGATGTCGATGGGAAAAGTATCGTTGAAGGAGGGCCATGATGAGTCCCACATCGACGACACGAAACTCAGAACATAGTTCTGGAACGATGTGAAGGTAGTAACCATAATACTGACTCAAAGATACTGACATAAAAGTTGTGTAGACTGCATAGGTAAAACTTCTTCAAATCCCCTTTGAACATCGGGCGGCACGAAAAAAAGACTTGGCACCATGACTGAACGGGACAAACACACAATGCGACAGTGGACAATGCATTCTTTTGAAAGACTCAAAGGAGTGACATGACTCATGAAAGTGGATTGTCGCGGAGATCAAATGAATACCCAATTGACTGACATGATGTGTAGACAAGTGCCATGTTCAAAGGTAACGACAAACAACTGCCATTATTTACAAAATGATTCTCTTCCCATTTCCCCCATCATGATTGATGAGTGCCTCTTTTTGGTTTTATGAGTTCAAGAGTGTAACAAACACTCGATATAGCTCGTTAGAAGACAAGTCCAGACTCATATGTTTTACAAACCTGAGAGAGGATGGGTTCGTTCCCAAAATGGGTCTCTCAATGTTTAATTTAACGAGTCCACTGAAAGAAAACTCGGTATCGTTCATGTTTAGAGAGTTTGAACGAATACAGAAGAAGACTCCAAAGGGGTCCTTTTTCGTATGATTTAGTCTCTAAGGCCCGAAAAAGTGTAAAATCATACCTTAGAAAAGTCTTCCAATCATGATTGGCTGGAGTGTTCCTTTTTTGTAAATAGTCTATCCAAACCGAAAAAGAGATAACCTACCATCGGAGAGAAGACTCTTCAAATGCTTTAACGAGTGTGAAGAAGACAAGATCGCTCGACAATATTTTCGTATTTAGGGAGCCTAAAAAGAGTTTAAAGAGGACTCCATTAAAAATTTTCATGTTTGAATCCAGAGCACGAAAAAGTAATAAACTAAGCTCAAACCACTTTTCATGTTTTAACTAGAGCACGAAAAATGAATAGTAAGCTCAACCCCATCTTACTGTTTTTAACGAGCTCGAAGATCAGTTGAAAGAATGCTCGAAGATTGGTTTCATTTTTACGCAAGATCGAAACCAATGGGTAAACTATGCTTGAAAAATCCCATTAACATGATATACAGAGGTTGGAATATTTCCCCCCAGCATGATTGCTAGCAAAGCTCACCCCTAGCATGGTTGCTAACGGCTCGACATGCCCCCAAGCTTTGTTTCATTTGGTAATTCTTCTTCCATACCCAACCTAAAAACCTGGTTACTAATGTGAAAATGTTCACCAAGAAGGTAGGAAGAATGAGAATCAGGTAGGCGAAAAGAAGGTTCAAGTTCTAACACTAAAGTGAAGACTCGACTCAAGGGAAGGGGATTTGTTTCATTTTTACGCAAGCTTGAAACAGAAGGTAACTATGCTTGGAACATGGTTTCATTTTATGCAAGCTTGAAACCAAAAGGTAAACTATGCTTAAGGAAACCTACTTCATTTTTTAACGAGCTTAAAATAAAAAATGAACTATGCTCAGGAATGATTTCATTTTTATGCAAGCTTGAAACCAAAAGGTAAACTATGCTTGAGGAGATCTATTTCATTTTTAACGAGCTTGACATAGAATGGGAACTTTGCTCAACGACATGGTTTCATTTTTATGCAAGCTTGAAACCAAAAGGGTAAACTTTGCTTAGGGAGTGGTTTTATGTTTTAACGAGCTTGAAACCAAAAGTAAACTATGCTCTAGACATGGTTTCATTTTTATGCAAGCTTGAAACCAAAAGGGTAAACTATTCTTGAGGAGTGGTTTTATTTTTTAACGAGCTTGAAACCAAAAGTAAACTATGCTCTAGACATGGTTTCATTTTTATGCAAGCTTGAAACCAAAAGGGTAAACTATGCTTGAGGAGTGGTTTTATTTTTTAATGAGCTTGAAACCAAAAAGTAAACTGTGCTCTCAAACCTGCTCCTACCCAACCTAATATCCATAGGTTGGTAGGTTGCCCCCATTACATAAAAGATAGCGGCTTAGCTCCATTATGATGTCCATATATTAGAGCCATGCCCCATCCATTTAACCTATGATGGGAAGAAGCTAACTAGAAGGGGAACGAGCCACAAGAACATGCAGCACATTCAGGGAAGTTTGATTACTAGGAGTAATGTGATGGTCAGGTGTAACAAAAGAAAGCTGATTGATGGTCACAATATTCCCATCATGGGGAAAATGCATAACTCTATAGAGTGTGGACACAACAGCCTTCATGGCATAAACATAATCAGATCCAAGGAGCAGATTGAAATCTAAAGGACCTTGGACCACCATAACATCAATATAGATAGTTTTCCCTCCTAATGTAATAGGGAAGTAAGGAAGGGTCCCTAAAGGTGCAGTAGGTCTTCGATTAAAAGCTAATATCTGATCAGTGGATGGCACAAGCTGAGGAGAACCTAAAGCTTTCCAAGCATTTGAGGATAGAATACTAACAGAAGCCCCTTCATCAACAATAGTGCGAAGTATCCGCTTAGCAGTAACATTCACAACTATCTGGAAAGGACCACTCGAATGAAGACGAGACTTTGTTAGGTTACTCCAGTCAAAGGAAATAACCTCACTACTTGGAGAGGGTTCTATCGAAAAAGACAAAATTTCCTCTTGTCGAGAACAATAAGAATGAAGCATAAAAAATTCAGCAGGTTTTAGTTCATTCTCTACTGGAAGAGAAGAACAAGATGAAGATTTGGTCAAAGAGACTACTTCAGTCTTAACACTCTCTGATGAAAGAGCGGGATTAGGTGGAAATGACACCGACTCGACCACTTTAACTTCACTCTCCAAAGGAAGAGTGGGATCAACCACAGATAACTCCAAATTGACCACTTGGTCAACCAACGAGGAATCGAGGGATAAATTACTATCACTTGTTGGAATCCCCTGTTAATGATTAGTAATATTTTCCAACCAACACGAAGCTTCATCCATGCTTGGACAAAAAAAAGTACGATGCATAGCCTTGCATATCAAACAAGGATACACGACTTTACCCTTATGACCTTTTACCAATGGGTCACTGGTTGAGGGAGTATCGTCAACATGATGGCAGAGGTTGATGACACAGACGGATTGGACCTTTTAGACCACTCTTCTTGTACACGGGAGAGATGGGGACACTCCTTAAGAAGGTGGTCCCCCTTGCAAAGCTTACAAGGGAACTTGGGTTTTCTGGGCGTTCTCTTAGAATGAGCACCATCAAGAGCAGATAGTTTCTTCTTTTTCTCTTTCTTATCCTTCTTCTTTTTACCCTTCCCTTTCTTCTTCTTATCACCATGACTACTAACCATAAAGCTTTGGTTAAGCGAAGAAGAAGAAATAGATGAAGCCATAACTGACGAAGAAGGAGAGGGATTAGGTTGAGGTTGATCCTCTCCTGGAGGAGAGGTGACATTTGAGACATTAGGTGTAACAGGAATTATCGAATTAAAAAGCCAGACCGGTAATCCTATAGTTAATCCAGGAAGATTTAGAGTGGCAATAAAGGGAGGACCAATACCTTCACTTGGAGGGAATAAAAAAGGCACACCTTGTAAAGGGACCTCTTGAGTGGTAGTCCCAGATGGGGATGCCATCTCTAAACTCTCTAATAACCCCCTAACTACCATGCATAAGCAAGTACTACTCAAACTAAAAGCAACAAGCAAACATGTGAAAGGAGTGGATAAGAGTCAAGAACCTCACAGGACAGGCCAAAAGGATAACTCAGATGGTTTGAGGATTCCTAAAAGGGTCTCCCGATATACTCAAGGTATGAGGGAGCTCAAATCGATAGTAGTGCTGTCTAATGCATAACCATTCACAAGGGGCCTTCCGATATACAATCAAGCACATGAAGTACCTTTCTATATACCTCAAGGGTACGTGAAAGGCCGTTCGATATACCGACGGTACATGGAAGAACCGCGCGAGTCCCGGAATGTAATTCAGACAAATAACGACAACTCCTATGCTTAACGACGCCCGAACATGTCTCTAACTTATCACTCAAATTGCTAAAAGTTTTAACCTAGTACTACCGTTAATTTTATCTTGTG
>LPNX010080246.1:396442-411794 GCA_001517045.1 Pseudotsuga menziesii
ATTAAAAGAAGATGCACACTGATCCATATGATAATGCAAGTTTTCCTCTTCAATGAAATTCTACCTAAGAGAGGGAGAGACATTTACTTTTCTTCCCAAAAATGCATGCCCAAATGCAAATGCAATTCTATCTTTTCAAACGAAAAGTGAAATATCAATGCACCCAACAATCTTCAAAGAAAATAAAAAAGAGATCTAGAGAACATCGAACATAACTAAACAAAAAATGTTTCCTATCTTTTCATGCTTGAAAAAGACGCATAAAATCTCAATGGAAAGATGATTTCACTAACGTTTCCAAACAAAATTAACTCTAATGCACGCAAAGTTGAAAATAGATGTTTCTTCTCAATGAAAGTAAGATCTATAATTTCAGAATATCATGCACAAAACAAGAAGAAACTTGTTCAACAAACTTGCGAATAAAGCAAAAGAGAGAGAAAACTAAAACTTCTCTTTGAAACAGACAAGGAAACGAAGAACCAATTTTTTCTACCAAGCACTGAAAAAATCAGCATGCAAAAGGAAACAAGAATCACCCCAAGCAAAGGAAAACTCAAAACAACATGGATCACTCATGCATTCCAAGTCCAAAACAAACCAAGGCATACACATGAAAATGAAATGTATATTTCCAATTCCAATGAATAATATCTACAGAAAAGAGCAAGAGGTTTCAAGCAAAGAAAATAATGTAAAATCCAATGCAAGAAACATAAACTGTCTTTGAATGCAGAAAGAATACAACAATCAAAGCGACTGCAGAATATACAATCCATGGCCCCTCTCGGCCATGAGGGAGCATTTTTTTTCAAAAATACACTTCATTTTCATAAAAAAGTAAGACAAAAACACACAAAAATCAAAATACAAAGTCTGGAACAGGGCCTACCTGGCACCGCACAGATGAAGCTGCTGACAGGTGGTTTTGAGGTAGAACTGCTCCTTGCTCATTGGATTCAGGCGGTGGCACCGCTTATGGCTAACTGGACTCAGGTGGCGGCACCGCTCCTTGCCAAAGGCACATGTGCGGTTCCCTGTAGAAGACCAAAACACAAAGAGAACGATAGATCAAGTCAGAAAAGGACTAGATCAAGGCAAAAACTGCTAGATTGAGTATGGAAACAAAGCATAAAAGGTCGAAATGACTCAGATCTGAACAGATTTGGAAGTTTCAAACCCAAATTGACTAAGTCAGAAAGCAGATCTTATTGAAGAGAGTTGGAGAAAGAGCCTGGATTCGGCCAAGAGTTGAGAACTGAGGAAGATCAGAACAACTGATACATATATTTATTCCCCAGTATGGTCACTAGATTTGTTAGCTGGAATATTTCACCTTTTGCGGACAGTAAGGTGTTCCACTGGTCTGAATGGTTCAGATCCAGAACAAATGAAGGACAGAGGTTGAAGACCCTCCCTGGATGCCATAGATACCTGGAATGTGATGCTTCGATAGTAACCCTGTGTACCTGCAATCAACTTAAACACGCAAACACATCAAAGCTTCCAGAATATAATCTACTGATCCATGTTAGTGACTAAGGAATCTAACAACATACATGTGAAATCAAACAACAATAATAATGTGGGATGGAAATCAACTTGAATTAAGATAAAAATGGAGAAATTTACAACCAAGCCTTAGTGTTGACATGCATCTCCATGAAACCAAGCACTCTCATCCCCATAAGCTCCGACTCTAGCTCTCTATGCTCTCCAATGGCTTGGGCCAAGTAATCAATCCAACAACATAACAATACCTTAAGAGTTCTCTCCCTCAACCATAGATATGAGCTTGTATTTATAAGGCTCAATGGATAGGGATGGTTGAGAGATTAGTGGATGAGGTGGCCTCTAAGATCCTAATATGAGCGATCTCGAGCTCAACTGACCCACAATGATAGGGATAATGGAAGACATGAGGCTCATGATCTAGAAGGCTCGAGAAACTTCTCTTTTTCCCTTTTTACCCAGGGTACTGCGTTTCTCCTTCAATGACAAAGTGGTTCTGGTAAGAATTGCTTATGGGCTAAGGGTCATAAGTGGTGGCACCACTTGTGGATAACAAGGGATAGGCGGTGCAAACAAGGTACCACTCCTGGACAACAGGGAAAGCTTGGTGCTGGGAATTTTCATGAAAGATTGACAATTAGCATGGGTTTCCACTCCAAGTGCTGGGATTCAGGGCAAGTAGGTATGTCAAAGGTCTTATCACATGATGGTGACAGGATTTTGGTATAACAAAAGGTGCACCATGGCCAAAACTCAAATGATGATGATAAGAGTGGGAATAACTCTAGGACACATGCTCACAAGGGGTCCCATAGCTCAAGAATAATTTCAAGAGACAAGACATATAAACTAAAATTTTATACTAGTGAGTCATTTGCCTCTAAGGACTCAATCGATAATTCAAACTCTTCATCTCAAAGGAATAAGAGGAATAGGTATTTTAAGGACAATTCTCATGGATGATTTTGAAAGGAGAAACTCATAACCTTTGATGGTGAAGTGAAATTTGGACAAGAAGCCGAGGCTTGGATTATTGGATGAGGAAGTATTCACAAGTCCATGACTACTCAAGAAACATGAAGGCGAGAGTGGCCATATTTAATTTGAATGTTAGAGTGAGCATTAATACCGTGAGATCATCTTAGGAAAGGTAATAAGATCAATGAAATAAAGGTTATTTGGAAACAATTCAAGAAGTACTTCCATAAAAAGTATCTCTTCAATAGGTACTATGATGATAATATCAATGAACTCCATGAGTTAAGGTTGGGGAAAATGACCATGGATGAATATGGAAACAAATTCTTGGAGTTGTTGATGTATGTTAGTATATTAAATATGAGAAGGAAAAATTTCAACATTTTCTAATTCGATTACCTCAATCATATAAGGACCAAATTGAGTTTGATGAACCTAAAACTCTAGGTGAGACTATAAGGGAGGTTAAGTATTTGTTATGATCAAAATAAAATCAAGCCACAATTCCATAAGGCATAGAAAGACAATAAGGAGAAATTTGTCCAAAGGAGGAAAGGGTTCAAACCTCCTCATTTCAAAAATAAACAAAGGTAACCATCACACGATGATGATAAGCTATCTAAGTTTATGGGAGACAAGTCAAGGGAGTCCGTTCAATGTTAGGGTTGTGGAGAGGATCATTTGCTTAGAAATTTTCGACATTGGAATGGGAGTGCCAAATATGTTTATAACACCCAAGAGACTGAAACTGTTGGCAGCGTAACAATGACCATCCCTTAAAATATATGCTACACTAGAATACCTTCAAGCATACCATCAACCAATAATTTTTGGTTGAAGCTAAGATCAGTAATCAATGTAATTCTATTTTAAATGACCCTAAGTATACTTACAATTATGTTACTCCTAAAGTTATTGAGATTTATGCTTTTGAGAAAAGAAAGCATAATAAATCATGGCTTTTGTCTAACTAGCCAGTAGGACCAAGAGACAAATTAGTGAAGTGGTGGAGAAATGCCTAATAGGGATGGATGGAATATTCACACGGGAAAGTATAAATATTTTTTCACTTGCTTCTTATGATGTTATCAATGGAATGGGTTAGTTGGAAGCACATCAAATTAAAGTTGATTTCTACAGCAAGACTTTTGAATGCATTGATGAAGAAGGGAACCCAAGGACAACAAGGGGATTCCAAAAATAGTTTCAGTTAGGTATATTTTAGTTGTGCAGTTGAAGAAATGTTTAAGGAAAGGTTGTCAATTTTAAGCAACCCATGTATTAGGTAGGACAGAAGATAAAGGTCCCCACTTGGATTATTATGAAGTCTTCTATGAATTCAATGACGTGTTCCTTGATCAAGTGTCAGGATTTTCTATAAAAAGGGTATTGATTTCACAATTAATCTTGTGTTAGGAGTTGCACTAGTGTCGAAGACACCTTATAGAATGAGTACCTCAAAATCACTAGAGTTGAAAACACACATGTAAGTGTTAAATTTAGCCAAGTGTGTCTATGTGTAGATCACATATATTATTTTAAAAATGAAAGATGGAAACCTTAGGTTGTGCATTGATTACAAGAAACCAAATAAATTTATAGTGAAGAACAAGTACCCTTAACCTCAAATTGATGACCTCTTTGACAAGATGAGAGGGGAAAAGGTATTTTCAAATATTGATTTGATGTTCGGTTACTATCAAGTTAGAATCAAGGAAGAAGACATACACAAAAAATGATATAGAACAAGGTAAGGACACTATGATTTTGTGATGATGCTATTCGGTCTCACTAATGCACAAACTACATTCACGTGTCTCATGTATATTTTTTCAATAAGTACTTGGATAAGTTTGTGCTAGTTTTTATGGATACTGTTCTTATTTATTCTAAGAATGAAGAGGAACATGAAAAACATTTGAGAATGGTTTTAAAAGTGTTAAGAGAGCTTAAATTATATGCAAAGCTAATTAAATGTGATTTTTGTCAAAGACAAATTCATTTTTTCGGGTCACATTATTTCAAATAAAGGAATATTTGTGGTTCCAAAAAATATTGAGGGCATATGAAACGACCAATTCCAAATAACATGACAAATGTGAGGCCTTTTATGGGTCTTGTTGGTTATTATAGGAGGTCCATTGAATGTTTTTTCTATTAGGGTCCTACCTTGACCCACATTACTTTAGGAGTTAGTCATGAATTGTATAAGGCCATATCTTTAAAATAAGACCGAGTAATTTAGTGTTCATCATCAATGTAAAAAGGGTCTCTTTATTAATTAAGAACCAGTAGGAAGTTGGTACTTATCAATTATTTGAACATGTCATGTAGTTAGGGTTTTGGGTATGGGAACCCTATTTGAAGAGCTACAAGGTTATCAAGGGTTTTGTTGAGAATGATTGAAATGGATCTCTTCTTAAGTGAAAGGTCACCCTACCTCAAGAGGCTCGTGAACATTACTTCATGATTTTTTTTGAATAGATAAAGCTTATTTCTTATCATATTTATTTTTCTATTGTTTAATGTTTCTTATCCCACTCTATAAATCTTGATTTATTGAATCCTTTTTTTTAACCAAAATGATTAATTTTTTTATTTTTATTTTTTATTATTTTTATTTATTTATTTATTTATAGAGAACTGATGGTCTTTACCCAATTACAAAAATTCCGAAGTATACAACACCGTGGATACAAATTTTCTCATTACAAAATCAAGGAATAGGATGCAAAGCACTAGAACCATCATCCAGACTTAACATTCCGGGAGGGAGAAAGCAACCTTGATTTGCTTTGAAATCTTCCAGCTTATTCAAATCATGGAGGATATGAAAGGAGGAGACGGAATCAAAATCGATCAAAATAAAGTGCAACCTTTGCATTGTCACATTCAAATTGAGGTTATTGAATTTTGAAGCCGAGTTTAGAACATGCCTATAATATTTTATAGAATTTTTTTGATAGGCTAGAGACATGTTCTGACATATTCAAATAAATACTGATATACGTTATTCAACGAGTAAACGTGGGTCTAGGTAACACTACACAAAATGAATACAATCGGTACTTAGTCATGTTGTACCCTCGGTTGTGCTATTGTTGGACACCATTGTAATTCTTGTTGGTACCTCTTCGAGTAGTACCACATCAGACAACAATTGCACACATAATGTTACTTCTAGATACCCTTGGGTATATCAAAAGTCCCTTTGGTCACTTGAAAATAACATTAGATCATCCAATCGACCATCTTGTTGCTATAGTGGCACCTAACATAACAATAAAGAAGAAACTCTTATATACCTAGGTAGTCGGGTATTACGACTAAGGGAAAGATTGAACCTCCTTAGTTACAACATTGAGAGAATCAACTGAGTACTACTATTGGAACCACCACGTATATCATAAAGTTATAATACTTGACGGTCCCTTATCTGTAGGACCTTGGAAATCATGAAAACCCTAGAAACCCTTATCTTTGCAAACCAATAGTGAAAAGTCTTCATTCTATCAGAGCAGTCAATGTAGCAACCATAATATTTATGGGTGTCCAAGTGAAATTCCTACATATTTGCATATAGCATGAATTTTGGGATTCTATCAGAACAATAATATTTGAAATGGAAAAATACCCATACCAGAGTATTAAAAAAGAAAAAAAAGAAAAAGAAGTATGGGAGGTTCCTGGAAACCCTTATTTGTGACCTACCTCAAAAGAATCCTTACATCGTGCTAATAATTTTGATTTATATCTTTCATAACCTTTTTCATGTGGTCTTAGAAGCGCTTATTTGTAACCAAATAATTCTTGCGTCGTGTTGATCATCTTAATATACATATCTCACAACCTTTTTTAGGTGGTCCCGTAATCCCTTTTTTGTGACCTGCCTCAAAAGACTCCTTGCATTGTGCTAATCATTTTGATATTTATCTCTCACAACCTTGTTTTTGTGAAATTGATCCTTATTCCTTTATTGTTCATACTTTTCAGCTTCCATGGTACACATTCGCAACCAAACCTACATGGAGAACACCAACCTTAGTCGACCCCAACTTTATCCACAAAAACTAAATCCACCTCTTGACCTTCAAATCTTGGATTCCTTACTCATGAAGCTAGATTATAAGTTTGACCAAATAAACCTCAAAGTGTTTGACAACACCAACTACGTGACCAACCATGACCATTTGGTGACTGATATTGCCCAAAATGTCAAATATGGTAAAAAAATTGTTACTCCATCTAATGAAGATCTAATCATTGGCGACCAAGGTTCTCACTCTATATTTGTAGAAAACCAACATCACTCTTTTGATGATAAAACTTCATGGCACTACATTCCTAACATGGTTTTGACCCCTTATGTTGGGTAACTGAAATGGAGCATTACTTTTCTCTCTATGGCATTAAAGATGATCTTCAGAAGTTGAAATTTGGGTTTTATATTTATATGATGAAAGATGGAATTTGGTAGTGGTACTAAAAATATCATTGTCATTATGTCCGTTGAAGCCAATTTGTGAAGATCCTTCATGTCCGTTTGATCGTGATAGTTACTATTTGCAGGTTGACCAAATTGCGTGATATTGACATTATTTTAGACTATATTATATCGTTTGAGCAATTATAAATATGCATAGAAGGTCTCTATAATTATTTTTTTGGGGAATATTTCATTAGTGGCCTCAAGTAGGAAATGTGTGCATGTGTCCTTATGCAATGACCCTCCACCTAATTAGATGCTTGTGATAGAGCTCAAAATGTTGAATTGGTGATCAATTTCAAACCCAAGCACCCTTTATTTCCCACTCACACTGTGTCTCCCATGGATCCTCGTCCAAATAACTCCACCACCTCACCGCTCCAAATCCACAAGTTGACCTTGGATGCCATATTGGCTATGTGTCAACACCTTGGCCTTTGATATAACTATGATGAAAAATATTTCATATGGCATAAATGCAAAGAACATAAATTATTCCAAAGTTAGACAACAACCCTTGATGCCTGAGAGGACAACACCGTAGAAGATAAGTCTAAACAATAAGTGGATGATCAAATGCAGATGGTCATGTTATGCTAGTTCCTAAGGAGTAAACCCAAATTTCACTTCATGCTTTATCAAGGTTTTCCACACCTTAGAAACTAAAATTGATTGGCTACATCAATCACAAAAAATTCATCCCGCTAATTGGCAATGATGACACTCATAATTTCATTCATCAACATGTGGTTGAAGAAACCCATTGCTATATCCACACCATATCCATTTTTCAAATTGTTATATTCAGCAGAGGTACAATGAAATGTGGTGGCATTGTGAAAATGTAAAAATACAAGTGGGGGACTACCATATCAAAGTACATATGTTTGCTATTAACCTTGGTGGTTGTGATATAGTTTTGGGGGTTGAATGGTTTAGGACTTTGGTCTTCTCACATTGGATTTCATGACACTCTCTCTCATCTTTACTTAGTCCAGTCATAGACATCACGTGCATGGAATTACACCTGGTAATTCAAAAATGATCTCATCCCATCGTATAGATAAATTGTTAAATGAAGACCACTTAGGTATCATTGATTTGTTTCATTCCATCCAGATTATGGAAGCACCCACATAAGATATTCATCTTGAATTGCAACAAGTTATCTCCTAGTATTAATAGGTTTTCGAGGCACCCAATGATTTACCTCCATCTAGTGGGGAACATAAGCATCAAATTCATTTAATTATAAGTGGTTAACCCCCTAATGCCTACCATTAATACCACTCTTTTGAATGAGATTGAAAAAATTAATTCAGGAATTATTGGTAGTAAGTTTTATTTGTCTTGGCATAAGCCCTTATTCTTCGAAGGTGTTTTTGGTCTTTAAAAAGGAAAGAGATTGGCACATGCCTCCTAATTTTTTAGCTTTCAACAAATTAAGCATCAAAGATAAATTCAAATTCATGTAATTGATGATCTATTAGATGAGTTTCATGGCACCAAATGGTTTACCAAACTCGACCTCCACTTGGGTGACCATAAAATCAGGATGAAAGAGGAATATATACCCCAGACAATTTTCTATAGTCATGAGGGTCATTATGATTTCTTGGTCATGCCATTAAACCTATGCAATGCCTCATCCATTTTGTAGAGGCTCTTGAATAAGGAATTCTTCCCTTTAATACACCATTTTGTCTTGGTTTCTTCAATGATATCTTGGTCTAGAATCCCACATGGGAAAGCCACCTCTATCATATTGCATCTCATTCCTTGCAATGATTATAGAAACACCAATTATTTATGAAATGATCCAAATGTGCTTTTAGGGTGATTGAGTTTTAATGATTGGGAAATATTGTAAGTCAATATAGGGTCCCAACAAAGTGGAGGATATGAATAACTAACCCCACCCCAAAACTCTCAAGAGCTTGAGAGGGTTCCTCAGACTTATTTAATACTACCATAGGTTTGTGCCAAACTATGCGAAGATTACAACTCTTCCTACATCATTGATAAACAATAATTCTTTCTCCTATAATAAGGCAGTGGAGTGGGAATTATCTTCCCCGAAGGAGGCTATGTTTACTATGCCTATGTTAACCATGATGGATTTTACTGAGACATTCATCTTAGAATGTGATTTCTATGGCCATGGCATGGGAGCAATATTATTGCAAAGACACCCATTAAACTTCACTAGTAAGCAACTTTGTGATTGAAACTTGGGAAAATACACCTATGAGAAAGGAATCATGGTTATCCTTCATGTAGTTGAGACAAGATGTCCATATTTAATAGGGTGATGTTTCAATATCAAGACCAATCATTAGAGTCTCAAGTATTTCCTATAAAAATGGTTTTCCTCACTAGAGAAACATAAATGGGTCACTAAGATGATGGGTTATGATTAGATTATATATATAAGAATTACAACAATGTGGTGGTAGATGCTTTGTCTAGGAAATTTTAAGAGGAGGGTTTCCTATTCACCTTATCCTTACCAGTTTCAGGATGGATTAACGGAGCATGACATAAATGGTTGGAACAAGACATAGTTAGACACTTCATCAAATGCCTACAAGAAGAATCAAGCCGTCCACTCTGGTATAAAAGGAATCGAAATATATTGTGGTATAAGGAGAACACATTTCTCACCTTGGATTCAACCTTGAAACCATAAATACTAGAGGAATTACATTCATCTCCCACATCAGGCCACTCAAGATTTAATAAAACATATGAAATAATTAAGCACTCCTTCTTTTGGGAAGGCATGAAGAAAGATACTCACAAATTTATCGTAGCATGCAACACTTTCCAATGACATACGTGAAAAACAATGAAGTCAACAGGTTCTTTACAACCACTTCCCATTTCCAACCATATATGGACAAACATCTCTATGAATTTCATTTAAGGGCTTCCTAAGGCAGACAATAAAACAATCATTATTGTGCTTGTTTATCGTCTAACCACATATGCCGCCTTTGGTTCCCTAACAATAAATTCTACATCCTCACTGGTGGTACACGTATTCATGGATCAAATTTTTAAGCTCCATGGCATGGCCACTTATATTGTATATGATCATGACGCCACTTTTACCAACAATTTTTAGTAGGATCTATTTAAGATTTAGGCCCTTAGTGGAATCTCTACACAATAAATCACTCCCAAATGAATGGTCAAACATGAGTAGTCAATGAATGTTTTGAAAATTACTTGTTATGCTTTCCGTTGGATAGGACACACTTTTACCAACAATTTTTAGTAGGATCTATTTAAGATTTAGGCACTTAGAGGAATCTCTACACAATAAATCACTCCCAAATGAATGGTCAAACATGAGTAGTCAATGAATGTTTTGAAAATTACTTGTTATGCTTTCCGTTGGATAGGACACACCACTGGGCCTAATGCGTCCCTCTGGTTGAATGGTGGTATAATATAACTTATGACAGATCCACTAAGATGACAATGCATGAATAAATGTATGGACAAAAGACATTGTCAGTTATTTCCTATCTAAGAAGTACCTCCCTAGCTTAAGAAGCGGACAACACACTCCGCACCAGAGCAAATATTCTTGACATCCTTAAAGACTATCTGGTTATGGCTCAAAACATAGTGAAACAATATGCAAATTAACATTGATTCTAGTGTTCCTTTAAGGTACGGGCACAAGTGTTTCTTTAACTCCAACCATTTAAAAAAACATTCCTCAAGGTCCATCTCCATTAGAAGATCACTCCAAAATTATATGGACCCTACACCATCCTACAATGCATTGGATGCTCTACAAGATCATTTTGCAATACCACTCTAATATTGACCTTGTCTTCCACATCTCTTGCCTCAAACAAGTGGAGGGGTGTAATTGTAAAATGAAAACCATATTAACTGAAATGGATGAATAAGGATACACTTAGCTCTAGTCATCAACAATCTTGGATTTTAGGGAAAAACAATTACATAGGATCACAATAAAAGAGTTATATGATGCCAAAAAATGCCACTTGGGAACCATTAGACATTTTACAACAATTTATGCACCTTCAATGTTGAGGACACCATTACTTTTGAAGGGGGGGGGGAATTAGGGTCCTAACCTAACCCACCTTACTTTAGGAGTCAGTCATACATTGCATAAGTCGATCTCTTTGAAATAACACTGAGTAAGTTAGTGTTCATCAGTCAATGTAAAACTAGTTTCTTTGTTAATTAAGATCCACTAGGAAGTTGGTGCTTATTAATTATTTGACCATATCAAGTAGTTAGGCTTTTGGACTTGGGAATACTATTTAAAGAGATACAAGGCTATGAAGGGTTTTGTCAGGAATTATTGTAATAGATCTTTGCTCAAGGGAAAGGTCACCCTACCTCAAGAGGCATGTGACCATTGTTCCTTGAAGTTTTTATCATAATATAAAGCTTATTTATTTATCTTTCTATTGTCTAATATTTCTTGTTATGCTCTATAATTTTTGGTTTATTGCTTATTAACCTATATATATCATGTGTTATTTTAAGTTTATTGTCTAAAGAACACGATTATCTCCAAGGTTACACACCCCATTAATTATTTGCAAAAGAAAGGAAGAATATTTTAGTGAACACAAGAATGTGAGGAAACCTTCCAATTGCTGAAGAAGTTTCTTAATGGTGCTCCAAATCTGAAAATTACAAACCCAGAAAAGGATTTTGTGGCATGTATTGTTGAATGCAAATAAGGATTGGAGTTATTATGCAAGACAATCATGTCATATCTTATGAGTTAAGAAAGTGGGTAGAACATGGAAGAAAATGATGTTACCCATTATTTAGAGCTTGCTACCATAGTGCATGTTTTGAAAATGTGGAGGCACTATTTTAATGGTAGAAACTTTGAGCTTAGAACTGACTGACCATTGTGGTATTAGATATTTATTTGAGTAGGTAGTACTAAATCCAAGACAAGCTATATGGATGGATTTTTTTTGTGAATTTGATTTTGAAATCAAATACATAACTTGGAAAGAAAATAAGGTGATTGATGTACTCAACAAAAAGTTGCATGTAATGCACATGGAAACCATTAGAATTTGCCACACATATTTAAGACAAAGGATTGTTAATTTAATTGATAAAGATGAACACCATGTTCAAGTGAAGGATACATTACAACAACAGAATTTGCAAAGGAGGTATGAAGGTTATCATTTGGAGGATGATGGAATTCTTACCTATAAGAATAGAATGTATATTCCTAATTATATTTATTTGAGAAGAGTAATTATGAATGAAATCCATAAAATGCCATATTTTGGCCATTTGAGATACATAAAACAATTGTACAACAAGGAGACAATATTTTTTTATAGGAATGAAGAAAGATTTTGAGTTAATTTCTAGATGTATGAATTCCTATCAAGTAAATGATGAACATTAACACCCAATAGGTTTATTATAGCCTTTGCTAATTTTGGAATGAAATTGGGAAGTGGTAATTATGGATTTTATCACTAGGTTACAACTACTTCATGAAAGCATGATTTTATCTTGGTTGTGGTGGATAAATTATCTAAGGAAAACATTTCATTCCATGTAAATCTAATTACAAGGCTAATGACCTAGCAAGTATATTTATGAAAGAAATAATCGAATTGCATGGTTTACCCAAAGCAATTGTATCTGTTTGAGATAAAAAGTTTACATCTAACTTTTAGAAAAGTATTTTTGTAGATTTGAGTAGAGAGATGAATTTTAGCACTGTCTACCATCCACAATAGATGGACAAACAAAGAGAGTAAATCATATTATTGAAGACATACTTCTCATGTATGTGATGAATAAAGCATCCAAGTGGGAGGATTATCCACACTTGTTAGAGTTTGCAATATAACTACAATGGGTATTGAGTATCATTGAAAATGGGTCCATTTGAGGCTTTATATGGTAGAAGATGCATGCCACTAGTAAGTTCGGATAATCTAATGAACAAAAGTGTGCTTTGGCTATAAATTCCTAAGGAAATGAAACAAGAGGTTTCAAAAAATTAGTTATAAATTGAAGGCAACCCGTGATAGACATAAAATATATGTAGATAAAAATAGAGTGCCTAGGGAATCGAATGTTGGGTATCATGTTTACCTCAAAGCGATGCCAAGAAAAAGTTACTTGATACTTAGAAGTTATGACAAGTTGACATATCGATATTGTAGGCAATTTGAAGTGATTGAAAGGATAGGGCCAATTACATATAGAATTGCATTGCTTGCTAAAACTAGAGCTCATAATGTTTTCCATATTTCTTCTTAAGAAATATATTGTACATGATCCTAACCATGTGATTTATTGAGATGTGTTTAAGGTGAGACTAGAGGGAGAGTTCCAAACAGAGCCATTATAAATCCTCAATAGGGAAGTAACATTGCTATGGAATTGAGTCATCAGACATGTAAAGGCGTAATGGGAGCAATTTGGCCCCGATGAGGCTACATTGCAGCTAAAGGATGCCACCAGAGAGGCATATCCATTTTTGTTATAAGTTTTATGAAACACCAAGGACAATGGTATTCCAAGGGGAAAGGGATCGTAATACCCTAGCTTTTGACCCTTGGAATGTATTAAATTACTTTATGTAAAATGATGTAAATATGACGGTATGGATTCCTAGTGTGGAGCTCAAGGCCAAGGCTCGTACGACTAGTAAATGTCTAGGCATGTATATTGCAAATATTTTTGAATGGGCCATGTGGTTGTATTGTCATGATGAATCAAAAGCTATGTAAATATTATGTTGGAAGATAATAAAATGGTCCAAGATGGTCATGTAAAGAGCACTAGAGACACTATGATTCCACTAGAAGGTAAGAGGAAAGGAGGACTATGGGATATTGATCCCTCTTTTGCTAAGTGTCATCCTTAGAACTCATCCATTCCTGCCATGTGCCTTAAATGAACCATTTACCTCTTTTTGACTTATTAAATCCAATCATTGAGTGCATGTGTGAGGTTGATGGTAAATTATTCTCATGTAGTTATGGAATCATGGGATGAATATATTTTTATAACAAATGTAAGAGTCATTCCTTCTCTGTTCAAAAGTAATGTCAACTGTCTTTCCACCAATACTCTCATATCCATTGGAGATTATTACTCACCCATGTACAATTCATACACTAACTAGCTTCATGATGTGTTTTTCTCCATTTCCAATAACCAGATTGTGAAAGTAATAAAAAATTAGCATTATGATAAGAAATTTGTAGACATTATGGTGAATATGATGGTTGTAGGTGAACATAGAGGTTGAGCAAGATATATACCTTACCCAATGTTTATTTGCTGCTTCCAAATGCTTGAGAAACCATGAATTGATTTTAAATAAGGTTCTTTAAATGTATAAATCAGGTTGAACTCTTTTTGCACACAATGAATAAAAATATAAGGGTTGTGTACTCTAAGGGACTATTGAGTAGAGAAAGAGTATGCCTTCCTTGTGTTGTTTGGGGTAGGGGAAGATAATTTCATGGATAGAATGGTTGAATGAGATGCCTATAGTGATAAATGGTGAGTATATTGGCTAAGCAAGAGAGAAAATAGTTTGTGGGATGATAGAGAGAAGCTTGTAGGTGTTTCCTTTTCCTTGGTGGCCTCATAGCTAGGACTAGGGGTGGTATATGCAGCTGATACCTATGGTTGGGCAGAAAATTTCCCTTACAAAGCCAATTTATTAGATATTCTTCAATTAAAATATAAGTATTCTTAGTTGTCTGTGAATATGCATTATTATACATGCTTCTTGAAATGAATATTATGGTTTATGCATGATGTATGTGAAATATAGTCCTTAATTTTGCTGTGTTTTATATCCATGCACCTACACATGCATCTACACATGCATTTCTTAGATTATGTTGTTCATTAGAGTCCAAAATTAGTTTTGAATATGAATTATGGTCCCACAGGGAAAAACTTTGAAATATGAAACCCATAAATATCCTCTCCTATTGTTAGAATGATGGATACACACACTCACATATATACGTGTACACACATACCTATACCTATACCTATACCTATACATATACATATGCATGTATATACGTATATGTATGTATATACATACATACATACATATGTATATACGTATATATATGTATATACATACACATATATATATGTGTGTGTGTGTGTGCACATATATGCATGCATGCATGTATGTATGTATGTGTATACGTATATGTATGTATACACATACACACATATGGATATATATGTATGTATGTATATACATACATATATGTACACACACACACACACACACACACACACACATATATATCTACACACACACACATTATATATATACATACATACATACAT
>LPNX010080246.1:411941-423283 GCA_001517045.1 Pseudotsuga menziesii
TTGTTAACTATTTTGGAGCCTATCCTTGACACCAACTTGAGTACCTAATCCCAAAGGAACCAGAGAATTTAACCCATGACCTTGATCGCCTAGATTCTTGGTCCCTAGGGAATCAACCAACTAAGATATGTCACAGGGATTATATATATATATATACGCTTAAATAAGACTTGCATATATACAATGGAGTATAAGGCTCACAACTCTTCACATAGAATGGAGAATCCAAATGTATTGTAAATAACATATGAGATAATAATTGTTAGATGTCCTTTAGGCATATTACAACTTCCCACATAACTCCAACAAAATAAATCCACTTAGATTCATCACATGCCTAATATAACAACATGGAATATGTCATCTAAACATCAAAGGGTTCTAAAAATACAAACTCCATACAATGTTGTTGACACATTTCTATCGACAGGGGTTCACTTCGCATTAATGTCAACAACCACTGAAAAATTCTCCCTAAACTTCGGCTTGAAAAGGGTTTACCCTTGCCAACAACACCCACAGAGTAGGTGTAGTCTCACCCGAGATGTGTGAGGGAGGGATGTAGGAACCAAGTTTGTGCAATAGGAAGAGGACACACATTATCTCATACTCAATCACAAAATCACCTAGAAATACATGATTATAACAAGATACCAAGCAACCATACCATTAACCAGTTCTATTTATCATCATAATTCCTATTTGCATTAACACATATTCAAATTGACATACATTAAACGAGTACATCCTGCAATAATTCTCATCATTCACATAACAGTAAAATATAACACCCAAACATAGCACAATCATTCATCATTAACTCATATAATACATTGGAGATCAACATAGTTATGAAACAACAGTGCCAAAAAGAATCTACAAAATAAAATTTGTACAGAAAACATCCTTAGGTACAATAACATCCACAGGTGTAAAACATTACAACCCAAAAGATCTCAAAAATTCCAATCTCTAAGATACAATTCAGAAGAATCCTTCCAAGACAATTGATCCTCTCTCCTTAATGTTGTTCATGATTTAAAAACCTAATTCTATTTATAGGCTTAGTTGACCGTTACAAAATGGTCCACTTGACCAATCACTACCTAATTTAACCAAAATCTCCTTATTTGTCGGCTTCTTTACCCTTCACGGTTGACCTTTTTCCTTATCAACGCCTTTTCTATTGTTGGTGGTACCACACTTTATTTGCTCTAACCCCTTTCCAACAGGCCCCCAACAAAAACTTTTGGCTCGCCCTCGAGCCACCTCAGCTGGACACTACTGGTGCGTTCTGCTTTTCCTTGAGCTCATTGTATGCTATCTTGACCTCGTCGAAAGCTTCTCTAACTGACATCCTCCCTTGGGTAATCCTGTGATCTATGAAATTAAGTCAACTATGATTGGTACTTTGGTGTCCAACCATATATATCCGTCGTGGAGGCAAGCCAATAGCTGCTTTACGCATGCATTTACCTCCCCCGATCTCCCAAAGTGTGGTATATGGATAATTGATATAAGTTTTAACCGTTGCAATCCAAGTGTCCACTGTGCTGGTTCCCTTATAATTGGACCCCCTGGTCCATGAGCTACCTCCACATGTGTGTCTATCATGCATTCTGGGTAGGCCAAAATATCATGGTCGTTGTACTGCAATTTTTGCAAGCATTGCACGATTTTTCCTATAACATGGACACCCTTTGGTGTCACCGATATCTTAATGGTGTACTTAGAATTCTTACCAATTTGCATTGTCGGTGCCCCTTCCCTTATTGGTGGCACATAGTCGGGAATGTATTCTCCTGTCGGCACTACCAGTGTTGATTTCCTTCCTCTTGTTTTCATTTCTTCCTCCGCCATGGCCAATGGGCCTCCTTCTCCTCCTATCGTTGCATCCATCCTTATTGAGCTTCGGGTTGTTTTGGGTCTTTTTTTTCAGAGTTATTCGTCATCTAGCACTTCTCTTCTTCCAAACTGGTCGTACCAGTGCGTAAAAAGTATTTGGATGTTCCTCGACTATGGTTTCCTATGTGCTGGTGCTCAAAATGATATGCACCATTGTAACTCGTGACATCTCCGCCTTGTTACTCTTCACTCTAACTCTTGTTCTCTGCTTGCACAATGGAGAAAACCTTGCCCCTCGACCTAATTTTATAACCTCCAATTGTCGCGTGCGAGTGGATTTGAAACATCATTGCCAAATCATTCATTGATGGAAAAATCCTCTGTTGATTTCACAAATCCACTCCACTCATTCGTCATTAAATGCGGGTTTTTCCCCTTGTGCCGTTGCTCCGCCTAGGGTAATTTATTCATTTATTGCCTAATTTGACCAGTTCACACCTCGTTAGATGTCGAAAAGCACCAAACCTTGTCACAATTCAAATTTTCTTGTTGCTTTTCTTGCTGTCGACAGAATTTTATCAAAATTTTTTTGCTCCCCCCCTTTATTTTTTCCTTCGCTGTTTTTATCAGTGGTATCACGTCGGGATATCCTGATAGGGATTTAGTTGGCTTCCATTCACTACTTTTGACAAAAGTGTTCCATCTAGATTTTGTAGCTATACCTCACCTCCGTCGGTAATGAATTGTATGATGTAGGGACCAAGCCAATGCATTTGAAGATTACATGGGTTCTTCGCAAACTTGCTTTCATAGAGAAGAACCATATCTCTACGCTGAAAATGTTTCATCTTTACATGGCGATCGTGCCATGGCTTCTGTGGATGATTTTTCACCTGCTGATGAAATCCTGTGATAAAGTGATCCTCTTCCAACTGCAATAAATATGTCAATCTTTCCTCGACTGCTCCTTCGTTTCTCATTCCCATTACTACTGCTATACGCAGACTAGGGACAATGTACTCCATGGGCATCACCGCTTCTTGTCCATTAACCAATTTGAATGGTGTCTGACCTTTCAGTCTTTTGCATGTCATTTTGTAGGTCGAGAGTATCACAGGGATTTTCATATCCCAATCATCGCGACCTGTGTTACATACCTTAGTAAGTTTTTCCTCCAATATCTTGTTGAATTCTTTGACTACTCCATTTACTTGTGGGTGATATGGGGTACTTATTTTGTGTTGTATTTTAAATTCCTTAGCCATCGCATAGGTGGTCTAATTGAAAAAATGAGTACCTTGATCGCTCATCAATATATTAGGACATTTAAATCAGGTGACCACATCATCTAATAGGAATCTTGCTGCTGTCGCAGCTGTACAATCCTTCACTAGCGCTGCCTTAGCCCATCTTGTTAGATAGTTAGTCATAGTGGTGATGTATATTGAACCTGTTCTTTTTCCTAGTGGGTTGATAGGTCCTATGAAGTCTACTGACCACTTATCAAGTGTTTGTAGCGTTCTCTGAGGTACTAATGGCGTCTCATGTCTACGCAATGGTTTTCCCATTCTTTGACATACATTACAACTTTTAGTGTAATCTGTCGTGCTGCCATGCATTGTCGGACACCATAGTCCAACTCTAATATGTTCCTAGTGGTTGCACGCCCTCCATAATTTCCTCCTGTGACGCCATTATGTGCCTATGCCAACACTCTTTCCTGTTCATGCAGAAGGACATATCAACGAAGAATTTCATTTGGCCCCAGTTTGTATAGTTTCCTTGCAATTAATTGAAAATCAACGGCTTTGACGACTAGCTGTTTCTTCTGACTGGTAGTGAATTCCTCAGGGGATTTCCCTGTTGCCAAAAACTGGATAATATGTTCATAATGGTTGTCGACCATTCCAACACTAAATAGCTGTGCATTAGGTAATCCGTCCTCGATGCTGCTTGGTTCTTCGTTGGGTTCTATTCTTGATAGATGATTGGGACCTGCGTTCAAACATCTAGGTTTCACAATGACTTGAAAGTCAAATTATTGGAACAACAACAACCATCGAAAAATATCCCCTCCAACATAGGCTTATTGACTAGGTATTTCAATGCTGAATGGCTAGTTAACATCTTGAATTTCCCTCCTAATAGGTAGTGGCAGAATTTTCGCAACACATATCCCATCGCCAATGCTTCTCTTTCTGTCGTCGTATTGTTTTTCTTCGCAATGGACAACTTCCAACTTGCAAATGCGATCGGGTGGTCAATTGATCCTTCTCTTGGTTTGGATAATATCACTCCCAGTGCTACTAACGTAGCATCGACATGGACATGAAACTCTGTCCAATACAAAAAAATCAATATCGATGCTATGACCATTTTTTGCTTTAGTATGTTGAGTCTCATCTAGCACTCATCGTTCCATTCGAACTTCACATATTTATTTAATATCTTGTCCATCAATGTCGTAATTGCTGCATATCCTCTTATAAACTTTCAGTAATATCCTCTATGGCCCAATGTCACCCTCAACTGTTTTACTGTCATTGGTGTTGGTAGGTTGACAATTATCACAATCTTGGTGGGGCCTACCAACATACCTTCCTTACATACAATGTGTCCCAATATGATTCCAAATGGTGTGAAAAAGATACATTTATTCAGATTTAGTGAAATCTGATGTTGTCGATACCTTTCCAACATCAATCTAAGGTTTGCGGTATGGTATTTTACCAAGATATAGACGGTCCAATCATCCATATAGACCGTTAGGAACTTATGAATGAAATATTTGAATGCAACAACAACTAACCTTGAAAACATTGTAGGTGAATTCTTGAGACCGAATGGCATCACAGTGTATTGAAAACATCCCCATTCTATTATGAATGTGGTTATATGTTGGTCCTCCTTTGCAATCCTTATCTGGTGATATCCTAAAAATCCATCCATGAATGAGTAGAATTCCTGTCCTCCTACTCCGTTGAGTAATTTGTTAGTAAATGGCCTAGAAAACAGATCGTGAAGACTTGTAAAACATTTAATTTCCTCAGATCGATGCTGATCCTGATTTCCCCAGTCTTTTTGTCCTAAACAACCATCAGGTTGATCCATTCTGATTCTTCAATAGGCTCAATAATACCTACATTCAACATTCGTTCTAATTCATCCTTGATGTGCTCTTTGCATTTATGATTCAACCTATACAATCACTGCTTTACGGATTTCGTATCATGTTTCAGAGGAATCTTCATTTCTCCCAAGTCCCCTCAAATTCCTTTCATCTCATAAAATTTTATCAAAAATAAATCCTGAAATTCATGTAGTAGGTTGGTGACCTTCCCCATTATCGAAACATCCCAAGAGTCTCCAATACTAGAAAATTTTGGGTCTTCCATTGTCCCAATATTGACCTTCTTTATCTTCAGTGGCTGCTTTAATTGATCGAACAATATTTTTGGTGCTTCGATGTCGTGGATTCCTTCTGACTTTGTAATATAGATGCTGAGCTCTTGGACCATCCTTGTAATCAGTTTCTCCCAACACATTGTAACGGTCCATCATCATTTGCCGTGTCAGTGTCCATTGTGGTCCCATTGGTAGTCTAGTCGAAACTATCTCCAATACCTTGTCACGGATGTCTTGTAGCGGACTATGGATGAATGGATTTTTGTGCATGAAACTAAAAGTGTTGTTGAAGCTAGTAGTTATTTCTTCCCAATTTTTCATTTCTCATTGAAGTTCTACGGAGACACACCATCTATATGGTGTTTTATCTAGTGTGTGGATGAACGTATGGACCCATTCCTCCTTTGGCCTCAGTTTCCATGCTCTTTGACATGTTACCAAATGGTTGCTTGGATTTATTCTTCCGTTGTATTTCTTTCCTTGGTAGTTCATTCTCCCCAAATCAAACTTCCATCCGTTGTTGACATATTTTCCAGTTTTGTATCGATGTTTTGTGTGTATCCCACCATATTTCCCAAGTAGCCTTTAGTGCTTTTTCCATTTCCAATAAGCGTTGTGGTTCTGATACTCTATCTTTGAATTCAACTATGAAGACTTCCAAGTTAGGTAGTCCTTCATATGTTGGTAGATCAGATACTTTTGTCGCTATCCATCTCAACAACTGAGTGATTTATGCGCACTTCTTGATTAATGCTTCATGCAACTGGTTCTGCCAATTTTCTAGCGCTTTGTCAGAGTCTGAAGACGCTGAACTGATACTTCACCATCCCAAATCTCCATCAGCAGTGGGATTGATGTAGTCTTTGGAGACATTGTAAGCATTATCCCATCCTCATGCAACTTCATCTGTTATCGGTTCCACATATCATTATCCTTCAAGGGGATCCAGAGGGGCAATGACCCTTGTGTCATGATTCTTGAACGTCATTATCCTCTTCTTGAAATTGATAATGACCAAGTTTTCCATTTCCAAAATGATTCCCAACAACGCAGGGTATGGGATGGTATTGTCGACGATATCAATAATATCGAAATCTACGTATGTATTCAATCCTTCTACTCCGACCAATAGATGAGGCACTTGACCAATCAGTGAAACTTTGAATTGATTTTCCAGACGAAGCTGTATTAGTGACCAAAATAAATTTGGTTTCCCCATCATTTCCCATGTCTTCTTAGTTAGGATGTTTACATTTGATACTAGATCCAAAATGACAAAATCTACATCATATTCACCAATCTGGACATTCACTCTCATTTCCCTTCCTATTTTCTTGCTTTGAAACCAGTTGAATGGGCGATCTTGTTGCCCTTCTTATTTTCAATACACAAAATTTGCTATCTCTTCTAACACATCATGATCCTTGGCTAATGTTAGACAACTTTCTAGAAAAAATTTCAGGGTACTGAACTTTCTTTGCGACCTTGGTGAGTTTTTCAAATCAAAATTTGGTGGCATATCGTAAATGGGTAACTTCCCATTATCCTTGATTAGTCCATCTTTCGCTTCAAAGAAGGTTTCCTTTTTTGTTCACATATCAAATTAAACTTTATTTCAAGCTACATGCCAGACATTTAGCAGTGTTCCATCGTATCCTGTCGTAACTCCTACTTTTGTTACTACGCTGACATGTGATGGTTGAATCCTTAGTTCAGCTGATATCTTTTGTACATTTGGACCAAAATTTGGATTCTTATTTGTATTCTGGTACGGTTGCAGTTATGGCGCATTCTTAGCTTGCCATTTTGTAATTAGTTATGGACATTCTTCGATAGCGTGATCATTTGCACTACAATAAGTACACTAAGATGATAGATTCAAAAAGTCCCTCTAATAGTGCCCCGACACTCCACAATTATAGCTAGTAACCAGTCCTCGACCTCGACCAAAATTTACTCTACAACCAAAGCCTCCATTACGGCCTCCTCGTAATCCTCCTTACTATTGATACGACAACTGGTTGTACTGTGGTTGGTTGAATTGTTGTTGTAGCTGATTATACTGTGGTTGCACTTGATTATACTACAGTTGTGGTTGATTATACTGCGGTTGTGGTTGATTATACTGCGGTTGCAATTGAGGTATTTCTGCTGGTTTTTTCTCTAATCCTTTCATAAAGAATGTATCCATAGTTCTTTCTTGGAGAAAATCATAAGTTCTACAATTATTTTCTTGATAACCCACTTACTGACAGAAGTTGCAGAAAATACTAGCTGGTTTTGACACAACCTTCTATAAGTACACACATTCCTTTGACCGATGTCCTTTTGTTTGACAAATTCGACACCAAAGAATTCTTCCTTGACTCAGTGGATTCGACCCCCCGACTGCAAGTGTTATAGCTGATTTTACCACACTTGGTAGATCACACCTTTATGGCCTTCCATTTCCTTTTGTAGACTCCTTGAACCCCCCTTGCTCAAGTTATACTTTGATGAACCAAGAAAGTCCATAAAAAAACCTGTTTATTTGTATATGCGACTTTTAATCCAATACTCGTGTGTACACACTGCTTTTGAGCCAATACCCGTGTACATCAGGAAATGTGCATAATTTTTTTTTTTCAAGAATTTTCCTCAACGAGTCTTGAATAACTTGACTCTTGGCCTTCCATATGCCTAGAAACGCTCTGAATCGACCTTCCATTTCCTATTGGAGGGCTATATATTGAGCCTCTTGGATGCATTGAAGGAGGAAAATTTTTGGAGAGTAAGGAAACTATAGTTCATTATTGCCTCACTTGTTTATGCTAGAGTCTGCATCCCTTTGTCCCTTTGGAGCACACATTGCTTCTCTTCCCAAGATTTCCATTACCTTGTAAGCTTGCCATTGAGATGGAGGATTGAAGTGGTGGAGGCCTAGGTGGAGGACTCAGTTTCTATGTTTCGACGAGGTGCCGACAGAGTTTTCCACTGTTCTATCTATGTTTATTAGTAATAGAAATATCCATTTCTCGTCTACTACATGTGTATAACTATGAATATTTTGTCCATGGATGTACTTATATTTTCTTATACATGATGGTTTATATATGCTAGAGTAGGCCTAACACTTTGATATATCGCATGCTTGTCTTGTTTGCTGTTGTTGAGAGTGAATTGTAAATGCAAGCATGTTGGAAAATCTCAACGTGGATATACATCAACCGTCTGGAATAATGTACGCTTCACATCCCTTAGTGTTAGATGTATTTATTTCTCTTGCATATTGGAATGGATTTAATTCTGGTGTCAGTTAGTCTGTTGTGGTTTACCCCAAGCCATAGGAAGTTTCTCTCCGTACCAGCAAGTATTTGCAGAAGTTAGGACATTGATCCTTATGATGTCCTTCAGATCGACATTGACTGCACCATATCTCTTCATGGACCTCTTTTCCCTTCTTAATATCCTGTAGTTGGATAGTAAGGTTCTCTGACTATGACTGGATCTAGATCATGCCAATCCCTTTTTCGCCGACTGGTGAATCCTCCAGCTTCATCACAATTTCTAGGGATTCTGCTTGGGATGCGATCTTCTGTTTCATCAGCGACATGTAGATGTGGGGTACCAAGGATGAATGAACCATTCTTTATGTTGTACATCAATCATTCCGAAGATAACCTTGGCCATCAAAGTTTTGAATCACTGGTTGAAACCCACATAGATTCATTGGGGAATTGCTTCATTTCCTTTAATTCTGTAATATACTGTAATTTTGATTTTAGTTTCTTAAATTCCTCAATCAATCCAGTCCTAATTTGTGCTAGGGTATTTTGTGGACTCCCCATCGATAATTGCAAAAATTTCATATTCCTGTCCAAATCCCGGCCCCGAAATATTGTCGCTAGATGTACTTTCTTGATATCACCATCTTGTACTTGTTTCATTGTCCATACTGCTTCACATAAGAACCAACATTGCTTGGGATGCTCGGTCTTGTTACCTCAAAAAAAGGGTAGCTTTACGTCATCACCCGATATCCTAGGTATTCTCCCCATATTTGTCAATACACTACTATTACCAATGTATTGACACATAGGACAACACTATGAGGAACTCGCCTTTGTTCCTCCTAAGTTTGGCGCGGTGCACAGAGTTGTAGTTATGTTGTAGCTTTTGTTATACCAAAATTCTGTCACCATCATGTGATAAGACTTTTGACATACCTACTTGCCGTGAATCCCAACACTTGGAGTGGAAACCCATGCTAATTCTCAATATTTCATGAAAATTCCTAGCACCACGCTTCCTCTGTTGTCTAGGAGTGGTACCTTGTTCGCACTGCCTATCTCCTATTGCCCACAAGTGGTTCCACCGCTTATGGCCCCTAGTCCATAAGCGTTTCTTACCAGAACTGCTCTGTCATTGAAGGAGAAACATGGTACCCTGGGTAAAAAGGGAAAAAGAGAAGTTTCTCGAGGCCTCTAGATGATAAGCCTCATGTCCTCCCTTATCACTACTGTTGTGGGTCAGTTAAGCTCGAGATCCAACATCCTAGGATCTTAGAGGCCACCTCACCCACTAATATCTCAACCTACCCTATCCATTAAGCCTTATAAATATGAGCTCATAGCAATGGTTGAGGGGAGAACTTGTAAGGTATTGTTATGCTGTTGGATTGATTACTTGGCCCAAGACCATTTGGGAGAGCATAGAGAGCTAGAGTCAGATCTTTTGGGGATGAGAATTCTTGGTTTCATGGAGATGCATGTCAACACTAAGGTTTGGTTGTAAACTTCTTCATATTTATTTAATGCAAGTTGATTTCTGTCCCACATATATTGTTGTTGTTCGATTTCACATGTATGTTGTTAGATTCCTTAGTCTCTAACATAGATTAGTAGATTATATTCTAGAAATTTCGATATGTTTGTGTGTTGAAGCTTTATTGCAGGTACACAGGGTAACAATCGAAGCATCACATTCCAGGTATCTACAACATCTAGGGAGAGTCTTCAACCTCTATCCTCTATTTGTTCTAGATCTGAACCATTCAGACCAGTGGAACACCTTGCTGTTCGCAGGAGGTGAAATATTCCAGCTAACAAATCTGGCGACTCTGCTGGGGAATAGTGTATCAGTTGTTCTGATCTTCCTCAGTCTGCAACTCTTGTCCAAATCCAGGCTCTTTCTTCAACTCTCTTCAGTCAGATCTAATTTATGACTTATTCTATTTGGGTTTGAAACTTCTAGATCTGTTCATATTTGTGTCATTTTGACCTTTTATGCTCCATTTTCATACTCAATCTAGCAGTATTCACCTTGATCTAGTCTTTTTTTGACTTGATCCATCGTTCTCTTTGTGTTTTGGTCATCTACAGGGAACTACGCCTATGCTGTGTACAATGAGTGGTGCCACCGCCTGAACAAAGTGGACAGTATGCGGTGCCACCGCCTGTATCCCATTGGCAAGAAGTGGTGCTGGGTTAGAAGTGCTTTGTGAACACCTGAGAAGCGCGGTTCCAAGTAGGCATCATTCCAAATCCTTTTTTCCTCATTTTTTTTATATAAAAATTTGAGTTTTGTTGCTTTCAGTTCTGCTTGTCAGACCCATATTACAGAATCTGATGTTTGTGGCTTGATAATTTTATGGTTTAAGATTGATTTGAGTGGAAATTCAAAAGTTTGATTAGGTCTTTTGATTGTTCATCCGCTTCTATGCTTGTTGGTTGTGTTTGCGAAAGGATTTCTTGTTTTCTAAAAGCTTAGGTTATTAGTAAGATCTCTTTCATTTCTGTTATATAGACTAAAAGAAGAACACTGGATTAGCTTCTAGGTTTCATTTCTTATTTGCATAGTAAACTTCTTTTTCCTTCCTTTAAAAAAGAAATTTTTTGACTGAGACTAGGAAATCATCATTGAGCGTTGAACATTGGTTTTCTGATTGGCTTTATAAGCTTTCAAGATCTTCATGTTCTTTTGTCTCTTATGCATTTAGAACTATCTCAATAAAAAAAAAATGGTAGTTTTAAGTTAGATTTTCTTATGTTTTGAGAAAATTGAAAAAATAGAGTGCATTTGCATATAGGTGTGCTTCTTGTTTTTCTTTTAGG
>LPNX010080246.1:430726-468822 GCA_001517045.1 Pseudotsuga menziesii
GTACAAACCTTTCGTTATTTCTAAGGTGTTAGAGAAAGGAGCTTACGAGCTCATTGATTATGATGGAATCCCTTTGGGGCAACCTCACAATGGGTTGTACCTGAAAAGGTACTATGCCTAGGTATTTCTTGGATAGTATATTGTATATATGTATATTGATTGACTTTCAGTGTGCTTTTAGTATTTTCAAGATGGTTTTGAGTTTAGTGTCCACATCTGTTTATACCATGTTTTGGTCATGCAGATGGATTTATACAGCTTCGCTGATGGTGATTGGCTCCACACCTTGAATCTCGCCTCGGCTGCTTGGGTCCTCTATTCCCCAGCTAAAGATTTGGTCAGTTCAGGAGCAGTTTGTATAGGTCCCGCTACTAATAAAATCACCGAGTATGAAGCGGTCATTGGTCTTCTGACTGAAGCTGCCTCCCAAGATGTTCATGATCTAGTAGTCTTGATGGACGCACAGCTCATGGTTTGCCATTTAAACCATGTCTACACCATTAGAAACCCGGTGCTCCTCTGCCTCTTCCAGAGAGTGCGTTTGCTAGAAAGATCATTTGAAACTATTACTTATAGGCATATCCTTAGGGAACATAATGTAGTGGCTGACTCATTGGCTAATTACATCCTAGATTGGTATATTTCCCATTCATGACATCAAATCAAACATGGTACATTCTAAATAAACATTCAAAGACACATAAAACTCATAGAAAATGCATTTTCCATTTGAAACATATAAACACCGTGTAAAATTCTGTATATATATATATATATATACGAAAAAGTTTACAAAAAATAGGTCCCGAGATCTCATCTGAAGCACGTAGGATTTCAGGAAAAAGCATTATACAAAATCCTAAAGCTGTCAGCTTTCAGTACATATCTCATACACTAGTGGTGCTCGTGATAGCACATCACTGCTCGAGCTACTCTATGTAGCAGCCTACTGAATCGACCCGGTACTCCCACTGTGGATCTCTGATATCTCATCGAGAGGTCATCTATGTCAGCATTTGGGATATCCAAGGTCAACC
The DNA here is from genome assembly GCA_001517045.1 of Pseudotsuga menziesii. Lineage (NCBI taxonomy): Eukaryota > Viridiplantae > Streptophyta > Pinopsida > Pinales > Pinaceae > Pseudotsuga > Pseudotsuga menziesii. The sequence continues at coordinate 431,764 of LPNX010080246.1, forward strand.
TCTCCAGGTTTTCCTCCATCTCCTCGGTGATATCATTACCCTATGGTACAAAGCGGGCTCCATCTCTCCTATCCAATGGAGATGCCCCTCCAGGTCGCGTTGCTCCCACATCTGTATGAGAGTATATAGGTCTCATCACTTAACATAAAAAATACAAAACATTAAAAAACATAATTTTTTTTTATCCATTTTAGGGTTTCTTGCTTCTTACCGATGTCACCCCACTGTTCGCTAGGTGGGAGTGGTAGGTTAGGATCTCTGGTGAAGTCCGTGCCTGTGTAAGCATAATCCTTAACCATGAGGATCTGATCTCGTAGCCATCTGAAGAATGGATCACCGAACTTCACCCTTCCCCTACCCGCTCCTGTGCAAGCCATGACCTGGACCCACCTCAGCATACAGGGGTCTTGTGCTCTTAGATTCTGAAAGACCACCTGAGGTCTCATCTGTGGAACCTGCTTGAAGAAGAAGCAAGCTAAAATGGAAACAAAGCCAAACTTCTTTAGCTCTCCTTGCTGACACTTAGTCAACTGATCCTTGAATATTGGAAGCATCGCTTTCTCCCAGTTGAACACCGTGGGTGCCATGGCCTCTATGGCATACATCATGTGTGCCCTAGAATCCTGGTGCACATCCTAACTCCCAGCCACCCTCTGCATGGTAAATAGGACGGTCCATAGGGCCCTATCCATCACTGCTTTGATGGGGATCTTCTTCCCCGATGTACCTGTCCATGGTGCACAGTGACGATCTATAAGCTCTTGAGTGGTAATATCCCCTCCATGGGATCCTGTCAGTGAGATGGGGGCACCCCGTCTCAAGAGACCTGTCAAGAAGTAGATGTCCTCTACTTCCACCATAAGGATATGGGCCCCCACCTTGAAGTACTGCTGCTCTAGATTCCACATCTACGGTATGTGTTCCAGTAGCCGCTCATGTGACACCATGCTTGGGGTCCGGAAGAACTTCAGGAGCCCACAGTCCTGTAATGCGGCAATACAACCCACATTTCTTTCAGCAGTAACATCCTCATTGTCATGCATTCTTTCTTTCCATATCACCATGTTTTGAGCAACCTAGACCTACCAAAAACAATAATGGTATGCATTAGAATCATCCTTAAATAATTAAAAATCAAAGGAATGAATTTATTTTGCTTATACTATCAGTTTAAATTCTCCATGGTCGGCACTGCCTGTGCATCATTGGAGACAGGCGGTGGCACCGCCTGTCCACTGTGTTATTGGTGCGGTTCTCGGGTAGTGCCGCGTATCCCACAAGGGGTAGCCGCGGTGCCCGATTTTAAGGTTTTAGGGCTTGCCATCTGAGCCCAAAACCCCACCAAATCTCAAAATAAATGCTATGAAATGAAAGTGAAAGGTCTTAGCTATTACCTGCAACTGACGATACTGAAAATAGATGGTGGAAACTCCCGGTATCAGTTGCTGAAGATCTGGCTAAGAAAATGCTCCAAGTGTTCTCTGCTATAGGTAAATAGTGAAATGATTTGGTTTTTTACTATTTACATGACTTATATAGGCATTGGGGTCTGACATACTATAGTTTTTATATAAAATCATATTTTAGTCAAAGTTTATCAGTTGTAATCCCTTAATGCTAGTATAAATGCATTTAACACTTGTTTCAGAGTCACTTGCAGGATAAGAGAACTATAGTAAGAAGCTTTGGAAAGTTTGTTTATGGCTTTTTCGCACTTTCATAAAATGGAAAAGGTCAATGAACATTTATTACGACACTTTGTCACGCTCATTAAAATCTAGTATCAAAGGTCCAAGTCCATTTCAAGTTTCTTTCCAGGCTCCTAAAAATCAACATTGTGTAAAGAAGCGTCATGAAGTCCCCTTTTCACCTCTTTTTCAGGCTCCTTAAAAACGAAAAAGTCATCGAGTCTGTTTCCGATTCTTTCCAAGCTCGTAAAATATGACATTGTGTAAAGAAACCTCATGGAGTTCTCTTTAAACTCTTTTCCGGCTCCCTAAATACGAAAATATCGTCGAGCGATCTTGTCTTCTTCACGCTCGTTAAAGTATTTGAAGAGTCATCCATCCGACAACAGGTTATCTCTTTTTTGGTTCAGAGAGGACTATTTATGAAAAAGGAACACTCTAGCCAATCATTAATGGAAGAGTTCTCTAAGGTATGATTTTACACTTTTTCGGGTCTTAGAGACTAAATCATATGAAAAAGGACCCCTTTGGAGTCTTCTTCTATATTCGTTCAGACTCTCTAAACATGAATGATACCGAGTTTTCTTTCAGTGGGCTTGTTAAATCAAACATTGAGAGACCCGTCTTGGGAAAGAACCCCTCCTCTCTCAGGTTCGTAAAATATATGAGTTTGGACTTGTCTTCCAAAAAGCTATATCAAGTGTTTGTTACCCTCTTTGAACTTGTAAAACTGAAAAGAGGCACTCATCGATCATGGTGGGGGAAATGGGAAGGGAATCATCTTGTAAATAATGGTGGTTGTTTGTCGTTACCTTTGAACATGGCACTTGTCTGCACATCATATCAGTCAATTGGGTATTCAGCTGATCTCCGTGATGATCCACTTTCATGAGTCATGTCACTCCTTTGAGTCTTTCAAAATAATGCATTGTCCACTGTCGCATTGTGTGTCTGTCCTGTTTAGTCATGCTGCCAAGTCTTTTTGTCGTGCCACCCAATGTTCAAAGGGGATTTGAAGAAGTTTTACCTCTGTAGTCTACAAAGTATTTGTGTCAGTATCTTTGAGACAATCATATGGTTACTACATTTGCATCATTCCAGAACTATGTTCCGAGTTTCATGTCGTCAATGTGGGACTCATCATGGCCCTCCTTTGACGAGACTATTCCTGTCGACATCAGCTTGTCATCCAGGAAATAATCTTAGAAACAATATTTAGTACCTTCAGATATGTATGCCTTAATGACAAATTCCCTCTCTCTCGACATAGGTTCACATCATTGACCTTTGATTGATAGAATCGACTGAGTGTTTGACATCAGGACATCTATTCGCACTCAGTAGATTGTACTAGGGCACCTTGGGAATCATTGACATTAATGGTGATCTCCCTCACACTTGTTAACGGTTCACATCATTGGCTGGTAATCAAGTGGTTTCTACCATGTTCGACTTTAGATAATTGTAATCACATGGATAGAATCATACTTTGTTGAAGACGAGATGAAGACCCTGGGTATTTGTTTAAAGCACTCATTGCCTTTTCCCCAGGTTGCGATGGAGTTTTGTATATCTAGCATGGATCCACATTTGTATGGTCGTGGCTATGCTCAAATTTGTGTCTGTATGACATAGATCTACATTGTATGTCTGGTAGCTATGTCCAAGTTTGAGTCCTCTATCAGATGGATCTACGTTGTATTCTAGTAGCCATGCTTGTTTATTCCTCTCATGGATCTACCTTGTATTGGTCTGCAGCCATGAGTTTGGTTACTTGCGTCTATGAGTCAACATATTGATGTACTATAGATGCCTACTTGACAACATGATCTGATTGAGCCAACATTTTCATCTCATGGCGACGACTTGTTCTCTCAAAGCTCTCGTTTATCGTATCCCTCCAAGACTCATGCTTTGGGGGGCATCCTGTTATACCAAAATCCTATCACCATCATGTGATAAGACTTTTGACATACCTACTTGCACTGAATCCTAGCACTTGGAGTGGAAACCCATGCTAATTTTCAATATTTCATGAAAATTCCCAGCACCGCGCTTCCTCTGTTGTCCAGGAGCGGTACCTTGTTCGCACCGCCTATCTCTTGTTGCCCACAAGCGGTGCCACCGCTTATGGCCCCTAGTCCATAAGTTTTTCTTACCAGAACTGCTCTGTCATTGAAGGAGAAACATGGTACCCTGGGTAAAAATGGAAAAATAGAAGTTTCTCGAGGCTTCTAGATGATAAGCCTCACGTCCTCCCTTATCCCTACTGTTGTGGGTCAGTTAAGCTCGAAATCCCTCATCCTAGGATCTTAGAGGCAACCTCACCCACTAATCTCTCAACTTACCCTATCGATTAAGCCTTATAAATATGAGCTCATAGCCATGGTTGAGGGGATAACTCTTAAGGTATTGTTATGTTGTTGGATTGATTACTTGGCCCAAGACCATTTGGGAGAGCATAGAGAGCTAGAGTCGAAGCTTTTGGGGATGAGAATGCTTGGTTTCATGGAGATGCATGTCAACACTAAGGATTGGTTATAAAATTCTTCATATTTCTTTAATGCAAGTTGATTTCTGTCCCACATATATTGTTGTTGTTCGATTTCACATGTATGTTGTTAGATTCCTTAGTCCCTAACATAGATTAGTAGATTATATTTTGGCAGTTTCGATATGTTTGTGTGTTGAAGCTTTATTGCAGGTACACAGGGTAACGATTGAAGAATCACATTCTAGGTATCTACGACATCTAGGGAGAGTCTTCAACCTCTATCCTCTATTTGTTCTAGATCTGAACCATTCAGACCAATGGAACACCTTGTTGTCCGTAGGAGGTGAAATATTCCAGCTAACAGCTTTGGGTCAGTCCTTCCTCCGGTTTGGGGGTAGCTTGGTCGTTTCCTTCATCCCTGTAGGGTCGCTTATTCCCTTGTGGTCCCTTCTCATAGTTTTGTGTTCCAGTCACATAAGGACTCTCCATAGTCCTCCTCCTATTCTCTTGTCGGAACCTCACCCCACTTCATAGGTGACCACACTCTTCCATGACTTCCCTCCTAGTCTCGTTGTGACTCTCGTCCATCTACTACTTATAATTCCATCAAACCCGTATCTTTGCAGTACCCAAAACCTCCACACACCATGGATTTACTTGCCAGAATTCATTTTTAATATCCCCTTTTTCAGAGATGACCATCTTGATCCATAGTTGCAATGACAGTAAAAATATTCCCCTCGGTCCCTTAAAAAATTCCCTTTCTGTGTCACTGTAAGATTTAATTGTATCAACAACGAACTAAATAATGTACCCTTACAAAATTCTATCTATCTATACATCGAAAACCCTTGAAGGTTTGTTGTTCACCTTATGCAACAACTGTATTAGTTCCAGAGTCCACTATTCAAGCTCACCTCCTTGGAAATCATTCTTCTGAAAAGTGAGTTGCACCAACCATTCATACAATACTATTGTAATTTCATAGAAGAATATTTCATGAATATCAAAGTATATGTACTTTCCCATCCAATCCTCTGTCGACCATCTCAGTTTCTGGTTCTATTCTTCCACAAACTCTTAAGCCTTCTTATCAAACCAATCCCGGATTTATGGTTTCATCGGATGCCACAACATGTCCTCTCCTTCTTAGAACTATAGTCCCTACAAAAAAACAATTTGTTGACATAGTTCTGTCGATAAGGGTTCACTTTGCAATGCTGTAAAAAATCATCGACACATACTCTCTAAACATCAGGCCGAAAAGGGTTTACCCTTCCAACCATCACCCGCAGAGCAAGTGCAGTCTTACTCGAGATGTATGAGGGAGGGCTGCAGGAACCACATTTATGCAGTAGGAAGAGGACACACATTATCTCATATTCAATCACAACATCACCCGGAAATACAGGATTATAACAAGATACCAAGAAACCATACCGTTAACCAGTTATATTTATCATCATAATCCATATTTACATTAACACATATTCAGATCGACGTAGATATCGACATACATTAAATGAGTAAATCCTGCAGTAATTCACATCATTCCCATAGAAGTGAAAGATAAAACCCAAACATAGCACAATCATTTGTCATCAACTCATCTAATATGTTGCAGATCAACAGAGTTCCGAAGCAACATTGCCGAAAAGAAGCTACAAAAATAACATTCGTACCGAAAACATCCTCAAATTTAATAACACCTACAGGCGCAATACATTACAACCCAAAAGATCTAAAAAATGCCGATCTCTAAGATACAATTTAGAAGAATCCTTCCAAGACAATTAATCCTCTCTCCTTAATGTTGTTTATGATTTACAATCCGAATCCTATTTATAGGATCAGTTGGCAATTACAAAATGGTCCACTTGACCAATCCCTGCCTAATTTAACCAAAATATCCTTATTTGTTGTTTTCTTTACCCTTCATGGTTGACCTTTGTCCTTGTTGATGCCATTTTTGTTGCTGACGGTACCGCACTTTGTGCGCTCTAACCCCTTGCCACCAAATGTCATGTTATAAAATCATAGAGTGCCCATAACAATCTATCATTAGATCATGTAAAAAACTAAGATGAGAAACATTCCACTCTCATATTAATAATAAAAAAGATATTCATTAAGTAATGGAAATAAGACTATGTAAACGATATTAATCATGACTCTATCTAATAGAGTATGTTTTGTTCTGTAGACCAGAAACTTAAAGCAACATAAGCTATAGATAGGTTAAGGTTTAATAAACCATAATTTATAAATCAAAACAAGAAACATTAGACAATTGAAAGATAAATATGGTAGGAAATAAACTTTATAGCTTCTTCTTTCTTGGGTTCCACCCTTAATCCATTTTGACTCACAATATGGCCCAATTATTCAGCCTTAGTCGCCCCAAAATCGCATTTGTAGCATTTCAAAAATAACTAGTGGTCTTGTAATAATTGTAAGGTACAATTGACATGCTAGAGGTGGATTTACCAAGTGGAGTTGTAGACCAAGATATCATCGAAGAAAACCAATACAGAAGGGAAGAGGAAGAGACATAAGATATTATTCATGATGCTTTGAAAAGTGGAGGTGCCATTGAAGAGGCTGAAGAGCATGACAAAGATATCATAATGACCCTCATGAATGTGAAAGGAATTATTGGGTATATTTATCTCTTTCATCCTGATTTGATAATATCCCAATTGAAGGTCAATTTTGGTGAAGGATTTGATTCCATGCAATTCATCTAAGAGATCAATAATGATAGGAACGAGGAATTGATCTTTGTTGGTTAATTTATTGAGAGCCCAAAAATTAGGATACATGCACCAATATCCTTCTTTTTTGAGGATCATAACCACCAACAAAGAATAAGTGCTTGTTCTAGGATGAGTAATACCAATCGTTGTAATTATTGAATGATTTTTTCAATTTCATTCCAAGATATCATCGAGGAAAACTAATACAAATGGTTGAGGAAGGGATTATCTTATTCATGAGGCTATGAAAAGTGGATCGGGCATTGCAGAGGTTGAAGGGAATGTCCAAGATATCATAATGACCCTCATGAGTGTGGAATGTAGTCTAGGGTATATCCACCTCTTTCATCCTGATTTGATGGTATCCTAGACGAAGATCCATTGTGACAGTTCCTAAAGTCCCTATCCATTCAACCCACAAAACTATATCAGAACCACCCATGTCAATAATAAACATATGGGATTTGATATGGTAGTCCCCCATTTGGAGTTTTACATTTTCACAATGGCCACCACATTTCATTGTACCATAATTGGCTATCATAGTTTGGAAATTGGAGCTGAGGTGGAAGCATTGAGTTTCTTCAACCACACGCCGATGGATGAAATTATGGGTGTTGCCACTTTGAATTAACATGATGAATTTGTTGTGCTTGATGTAGCCAATCAATTTCATTTTCAAGGGAATGGTAAACCTTGATAAAGCATGAAGAGAAATTTAGGGATCCTCCTTAGGAACTGGGACATGAGGAGCGTATTACTGTCCAGTTTTGGTTTAGGTAGATCTTGAGGTAGGGAATCATGGGATGTTTCCCCGGTTTGGAATAATTTATGTTATCTTCATTTATGCCCTATAAAATAATTTTCATCACAGTTATAGTGAAGGTCAGGTCTCTAATGCTTATTCACGACATCTGGTGTCAACTTGTGTATTTAGGGAGGTGGGGTGGTGGAGTTGTTGGGAGTAGGATCCATGGGATACACTATGCGATTAGGAAATGAAGGGTGCATGGGTCGGGAATTGATCACTTGTTCAACTTCGTGATCTATTTGATAAGCTTCTAACCAAGTTGAGGGATAATGCATAAGGATATGTGCATGAATTGCCTCCTAGAGTCTAGTGATGAAACATTCCTACAAAAAAGAAATGGAGAGGCCTTTAGTGTGGATTGCCAATTGTTCAAACATTATAATATAGCCCCGAATGGTGCAAGTATGGCACAATTTGGTCAAATTTCCCAAATAATGCGTGTCATGGCCAAAATGATCATGAAGGATCTACATAAATAGACTCCAAGGGACATAACAACGCTAAGATTTTTGGTACTGGTTGTATCAAATTCTACGTTTTCAAAATTATCAACTCCCCGCCAAGTTTGAGTCAAATTTTGTCAAGCCTATGTTATCTCAAAACCTTTAATTTGATGAAGTGCTAGGATTCGGTAGCAAAATCAACATTTTAGCAAACATGCCAACTGCAGGAATTTCCAGTAGCGAAATATTTTACAATTTGCAATGGATGTGCTGTAAGACTTCTATATTTTGGTAAATATGCTTTAATGTTTTCCTGATATGTTAAGCTAGAATTTTACCTTCATCATGATTATATCTTCATGATAAGTATTGCTTATGCTCTTTATCTTCTTATAAGTGGTAACCTAGTCCATGTTCCTTTTTGTTCATGTCAAGTTAATATTTTTAGCCAAGCTAGAATATTTTAAATTTAATTTTTATCACTTAAAATACAAATATAAAAAACAATATTATTTGAACCTATTATATATGGTTTTAGAATAATGTTTTATATACTTTGTTTATTGAAAAAAGGGCTTTGCTCATTTTAAAGAAAAGATGGGGTTTTGTGTTATCAATAATCAGTCAAGTTCCCAAGCTACCAAGTGTTGGATGCTGCAAGACAAACACACAGACAGTCTGGGTGGAATCATATTCACTATGTTTCACACACTGATCTCACTATTAGTCATACATCCGAGATCCCAAAAACCCCTTCTTCTCCACCCGCTGGGGCGGGGAATGTGCCAGATAGTGTATATGGGACTCCGAAAGAAGCTGATCCTTTTGAGGTTGGTGCATCATATAATGCACTGTCCCAGTTTTAAGATTATGTAAACACAGACCATTAATATTCTTCACATAGGTCGAGCGACGATACTCATCTGGTACCCTCTAGCACTAGCCCATTTAGATTTGGTATGCCAGACCTTTCGGAGGCCGTTCTATCATTTAATGTCGGATCTGGTGTTGAGCCTGGTACTATGCCTGGGGGAACTTTCATCCCTTTCCATGCGGATAGGTTTGGTAGTGGTCACATTGCACCTTCCACACATGTTGTGGGAGGATCTTCATACCCATTACCTAGGCCTAATACTAGTATCCTCGTTCATGGAAATGGCCCTAGACATGTGAACATTGGAAGCAGAACTTATATTCCATCTTATGCTCCATCGTCCACTACACCTGTTCCTTCAAATTCATTTTTAATGTCACATCCTCCCCATGACTCACATGGTACTTAAGGCCAGAGTACTACCTCTAGCCATGTTTTTCCCTCACCTGCCCACACCTTAGTGTCACAAGGCTACGTGCCTCCTTACGTGTCGGAAGGTTATGTGCCATGTTATATGTCCGAGGGTCAACCTGCTTATCAGTATTACAATTATGGCTATGTAGCACCCCAGTCTCAAGGTATTTCGAATTATAACATTCCCATGTATCCTTTTATGGGTCAAACGAGAGGATGCTATTATCCCACTAGCCAAGGCCATGGTATTTACAACAACCAGACTTATATGAATTAGTATTATCAAGGGGAATGGAACTATATGGCACAACCAAGGCTCCCTTTTATATCTACACCAAACTTTCCTGATTTATCGATATTGACCAATGATCCAGTATCTTATGATCTGACATGATCGGTTGTTCCCGCCAAGATTCCTTCGGAAATTCCAAAATTCAAAGGTAAGAGTGGTGAGGACCCTGGTGAGAACATTACTACTTTCCACCTATGGTTCTCTTCAAATTCATTGAACCATGATTCCATTCAATTATGATTGTTTCAATGCACCCTCACAGTTCCTGCAACGAAATGGTATATAAAGTTTCCTGGGGGCACATATCAGATGTTCAATGACCTAGCCATGACCTTTCTCAACCACTTTCAACTACTTGTGCATTATGATGCGGGTGCTGAGCTCTTGTTGACATTTTGGTAAGATAAAGCCACACATATTTCTGACCATATTCAAGAGTGGCGTAGACGAAAACGATTGATTAAGGCCAAAATTTTACTAGAATTTCTTTTGGAATGGTTCCTCAAGTATTTATTTCCATATATAGTGAAGGATGTTTCCACATTTGGAATAATGAACGAGGAACATGCCATATTTCGAGCTCAGCAACTAGACTTGATTTATGCTCAGTCTGGGCTCTTATACAAGATTATGCCGAACGCACCACAGACAAACTTCGAGCCTAAGTTCAAACCTGGGCCACCTGCTGATGGCATAGTTGGCTCTGCAAGTACTAAAACCATAGACTCGGTTACAAATAAAATGAAGAATTTCTATATTAACTAGCCTACATCAGGATAAGCTACAGCTTCATCTCATCCCACCCAATCAGAAAATGTACACTCTATGCAATCATCGAACCAGAAGGGTAACCGACATCCCGGACGGAACAAGAAAAAGGGAAGGAATAATTGTAAGGGTGGGAGTAGGAATGGAAATTCTAATGATGACAAGAAATGTAACAATGCTAGGGGGGTAAGAAGTCTAAACGTAAGGTTAATTTACATTGCAATCTTTATGGGGGAGATCACCTCACTCACTTGTGCCCTCGTATTGAATATGCCTCAAAATTCATCGCACGGAGCCAAGCTATGTTGACAGACCCTTTACCGCACAATAAAAATATGAATTCAAGGACCGTGGATTCTGAAAGTGCTTCTAGTGGGCATAAAAAACCATCTAACACCGAAAGTGGCCATGGGTGCATCAACAAGATGTCCACCGAGAATGTTGTGACACGAGCTAAATATTATGGTTTGTCGCAACCCGACTTGGGTAAATAACCTGCTCCTCTCAAGGCCCCTTTGCATATTGACAAGCCTATCGACAAGACTAAAGTTTCACCTCACATTATTAAGGGAGTATTAAAGAGTTCTGGGCACAATACTAATTCCCGAGCTGCCCAACACTATTCCATTGTCGAGGATTTGTGCTAGACTCCTTGTGCGATGTCCACTTTAGAAATACTCCAGACTTGCCCTTCACCGATGAAAGCTTTGTTGTCTGCCCTTAGGGTGGTTGATTCACATCCTTCCATAATGATTAAATTTGAAACCCAAGAAGTCAAACCTCATTTTCCTTACCATGTGATTCTCCTTGTCCACGTGGAGTGTATTAACAACACCATTAAACACACAGTAATTGATGAAGGCATTGCGACTTCTATGATGTATTTAGCTTGTTGGAAGGGTTTAGGTTTTCCCATGTTGTCTAGATCTAGAACCATCTTGACTACTTTTGATGGAAGATATTTTCAGCTGGACGGTATACTTCCTTCTCTTGAAGTCCAATTGGGATGGAAGGCCATGTTGATCGAGGTTGAGGTGGTTGATGCGCTCCTTGACTATAGCCTTCTACTGGGTTGTTACTGGATTTATAATATGAAAATGGTTGTGTCATTCCTCTTCCAAGTTGTTTGTTTCCCTTTTGAAGGGAGGATTGTCACGATCGCACAAAAATATTTTGATAATTCAGGTACGAAAGCATCGTTGGGAGCTACTATCTTGGTCATCAATAATTCTCAGTCGACAACTGAGAATGTTGGAGTGGGAATGTATCTGTCATTGATGGGAACTTTCAATATTTCTGCACCAATTCTTACTATAGGTTCCAGCCTTGGTAGTGAATCGTCATCATTGAGTTCTATTCCATTTCACATTTCTCATTTGGAAGATCGTTGGACTCTCCCTTCTCTGAGCACTTCGGATAAAGATCATAGAACTACTAAGATGGACATGCCGTTATCTACAACGATGATTGCATATAAAGATACTCTTGGTCTTGTTGTAGATCCTAGTCCTTCCTCTCCACAGATGGAGGAGGAGGACCCTTATGCACTGCCTTCTTGGGTGGTCACTTCGTCACACTCTCATCATTGCTTTGATGACACTATTCCTTTAGATGAAGCTATCCTTGAAGCCAGGAATGGTTTAGATGGGCCATGGGAGGAGTTACTCCATCAATCTTACTTTATCCCAAATCTTGAACGTATTGAGTGTGATGACTATAAGGCAATCCTTAGCGAGAAGGCTGGTAGTCCCATGGTCCCATTAGGCACTCCTAGTAATTTTTCCGAAGGGAACATGGCTAATTTGTCACTGAATATCCCTATCAACATTTTGTGAACTCCTAGGAAGATTGAAAATGTCTACATTGGGGCGGATTGTTCCCCTGAAGAAATTGAGCATACACTAAGCTATTTAAAGAACTTCGATATGTTTTTTCTTGGTCATATGATGAAATGTCGGGAATATACCATTGCATTGTTGAACATGAGATTAATACCTATCCAGATGCTAGACCTGTTCAACAACGCTTGAGAGCGATGAATCCCCATAAGGAACCCGTTATTAAGGAAAATACAGAGAAGTTGCTTAAGGATGGCTTTATCTATCTGATTCCCTTGACTAAATGGGTATCCAATCACATTCCGGTTGATAAGAAACATGGGACTATCCGTGTGTGCACTAATTTTAGAGATCTAAACATAGCTTGTCCTAAGGATAACTTTCCTACACCATTCATAAATCGGATTTTGGTTGAGAGTGCGGGAATCGAGGTGTTCTCGTTCATGGATGGCTTTTCAGGGTATAATCAGATTCATATCAAATGTAAGGATCAACATAAAATGAATTTCATTTGTCCTTGGGGTACGTTTGCATACCAAAAAATGCCTTTCGACCTTAAAAACGTCAAAGCTACTTTTCAATGGGATATGACCTTCGTGTTTCATGACCTTCAACAGATTATTGAAGTGTATCTTGATGATTTAGCTGCTCACTCTCGTTTGAGAGTGGATCATCTTGACCATCTACGCTTGGTTTTTGAAAGATGCCACTAATATAAAATCCAGCTAAATCCTCAAAAGTGCATCTAGCCACAATTTTTTGTTATATGTGGCCACGTCTCAAGAGACAATTGGAATGGTTTTAGTTCAAGAGGATGAGGGGCTCCAAAAGCATGCTATATATTATCTTATCTGGAACCTCATTGATGTTGAACTTCGTTATACTCATGTCGAGAATCTAGCCTTAGCTATCATCCATGCGTTTCATCAATTGAGACATTGCATACCCCAGTCTCCTTCGCCAGAATTTGGTTGTGGATCACATCAATCCATTTCAGTTCGTCCTCACTAGACAAATGATAGGGGGAAAATACAATAAATGGATTGTGATTTTGCAAGAGTTCGATATCGAGTTTGTTTCGACAAAGTCGAAGAAATTGTTGATTTTTGTGGAGCTCATATCAGATTTACCTAGTTTGGACGAAGTTGAGGTTCATAAAGACTCTTTCGTGGATGAGCATATTTTCCTCATTTCAACTATGGACCCATGGTATGGTGATATTATCGTCTATTTGCAAACTTTCAAGGTTCCTCCTCACCTCTCACAGGATGAACGTCGATGGCTACGTCATGTAGCTAAGAATTACCTCATTGTTGGTGACACTTTGTATCACCATGGGGTGGATTCCATTTTGTGTTGATGTTTGACTCATGAGGAGGCTGAGGTTGTGCTGAATTATTACCACAGAGGGGTGTGGGGTGGTCATTTATCTGGGCTTGATACAAACCAAAATATTTTGAGAGCGGGTTATTTTTGGCCGTCGATCTTCTAGGATTGTGTCAATGCGGTCAAGTACTGCCATCCTTGCTAGGTGTTTGCACAAGATATGCGATCGCATCCTGCTCCGTTACATCCTATTATCACTGTTGGTCCCTTCACTAAGTGGGGGGTTTATTTTATGGATTGCAACCCATATTTGGCTGGGGGGCATCGTCATATCATAGTGGTTGTTGATTACTTCACAAAATGGGCAGAGGCTATGCCCACTATCAAAGCCGATGGTGAGACAACCATGCATTTCGTTTTCAATCAGATTATCACCTGGTTTGGTATCGTGAGAGAGATTATCACAGACCATGGAAGGAACTTTTAGATCAAGATGATGGCTAAGCTATATTTGAAGTTGGGATATAAGAAAGAGAACTCTTCTTATTATCCTAAAGTGAATGGATAGGTTGAAGCTGTGAATAAGTCCCTTAATTCCATTCTCTAAAGAACCATCACACAAAGTAAGACTAATTGGCATATCATGTTATATCCTGCTTTGTGGGATTACCGAACCGCAGTTAATATTTCCACCATCTTTTCTCCATATCGGTTGATGCATGGGGTGGAGTCATTTTTACCGATTGCATGCGGAATCCATTCTATGAAGATAGCCGTAGAAATTTTGCTAGAAAATTTTGAGTTAGAGGAATGTGTGGTCAGCTTAGAGCAACTTGATGAGCAACGTCGAGATGCCTTGGTGGATCTTGAGGTAAACAAATGTCGTGTTAAGGCTCAGTATGATAAATTTGTTCGTCCCTGGAATTTTAGTGAAGGTGACTTGATACTTTTGTATGAGCAAGCTAATGAACCATTAGGGGTAGGAAAATTCAACCCCGTGTGGCATGGGCCTTACATAGTCAAATGAGTGTTAGACAAAGGGGATTACGAGCTAGTATATTATGATGGGATAGCCTTGGAAGAGCCTAGAAATGGGATCTATCTTAAAAATTACTATGCGTAATTCTCAGCTGAGGCTGATACTTTGTATACTATTGTATAGTTTCATAATTTAGTTTTGGTCTTCTTGTGGTGACTAGGTTTGTGGACTTGCTTCTGTTTGTTGTGGAAAATGTCAATAGAGTCTTCAATATATGTAGGATATGCTAACAGTGCCAGCTGCCGCACCTAGAGCTCAGATTCAACTGCTTGGGTAATCTATACACCTACAGGTCAAGTTTTGTCCTTAGGAGGTGTATCTCTCTGGCCTTCATAGAACAATATTGCTGAATATAGTGTCGTGATTGAGTTATTATGTGATGTCAATCTCTCATGGTATTCGATCTCTTGAGGTACGTCTTGACTCATAGTTAGTGGTATTATAGTTAAATGGGGTGTATCGTATTAGAGATCCAAATTTATTATGAATATTCTTGCGAGTAAGGTTGTTAGAACGACAATTTGAAAAAATTACAGACATTCACATTCCTAGGAACTACAATTATGTTGTTGATTCATATACAAATTACGTATTGGATTGGCATTTAATACAAAAACAATGAAGCATTCAAATCACATTCACACATGTAAATATAAATAACAGATCATCATAAGCTTTTTTCTTTTAAAAATATATTCCAAAAAGTGGTGTCATAATACATAATGTCATGATACAAAATTGGGGCTTTTAAGCCACCAAAATATACTACACGGTCAACACAAAAAGTACATCTAGGCCTCTAAGCCTGTGGAGTAGGGTGTTGATCATGAAAACACACGACAACTCAAGCCAACCATTTGAAGAACTGAACCCATGCACGGGGTACACCTACTACATGTCGCTGCATCGCCTCAGGGAAGTCTTCGAATTGCACCATGGGCACCCTCTGCGTCAAACATACAAAGTTTGTGTGGATGTTTTGGAGCATACACTCCACATACATACCCACTATATCATCACCTCTCTCCCTTTGATGATGTCGAGGGAATCTGTTTGGAAGTCTAGGACCAACATCTGCATGTACATTATTAGTATCAGTATGTGTCACCACCCAAAAACATGTTTTTTGATTTCATTATATCAAAAAATACAAATTTTTTTAAATAATTTAAAAAAAGAGAGAGTAAGGATTGTCATGTATATCACCGTATGTGGATCCCTATGGAATAGGAATGTATGGATTTCCACAGAAGTCTATCCCTGCATAGGGGTAGTCATCTATGGCTACAATCTATCTATGCTACCAGTAGAAGAAGTCAGGTGGGTAGGACATAGCTACATGTCCTCCTCCTAGCTGCCACATCACATTTTCCTAGAGCAGCTGAGCTGGATCTTGAGGACCATGAGGAGTGATCTCCACTCTTGGGCTTGGGCCCGATACATGCTCAAAGAAGAGGGTACTCACAATGCTGGAAAAACCAAAGTTTCTTGTTCTCCCTAGATTGCAGTCTGTCAACTACTGTTTCATGTTACCCAACAATGAGGTACTCCAGTCATAAATAGTGGGCCTCATACACTCAACCATATAAAACATCAGTGGCCTGGAATCCTGATGGAGAGATGTTAACCCTGCAATCGTTCCTAATGCTAGTAATATGTACTTGAGGCCAATGTTCACTGGGACATGACTCCCAACCTTTTCTGTGTCTGGGAGGAAGTATACAACAATGTAATCCTCAATAGAGAGGCCACCTATAACCCCATGAGCTCTCAAATTGACTACCTTGCCTCGGTGGGATAGTCCAGTGATAAAGTATATATCCTCAACCTCAAGGCTAAGGGGAATCCCATCGATCTGAAAGGTCTCTGTATCTAGATCCTAGTAATCCACGAGCATCTGGAGTAGTCTTGGCTTAGCCCTTAAGATATTGAGACACCAAAACTTATACAAGCCACATGCCCTCAAATATTTTTGGGAAACCATATCACCTTGTACGACCCTATCCATATCTTCGTGTTCACATTCACGCCACTCCAATACCATCCTATAGAAAAACACAAGAGTTTGATGAGTTTTCACCTTAAACATTGGTATGCACGACCTTGTACACGACTATTTCTTGAACAGTAGCGCGTATATGCGGAAATCAAAGGATGTATCATGTATACTTGACCCTATACATGAAAATCAAGAGGTTTTCTGCGTGGGCCAAATTGCCAATTTTAGGGTGCTCCAAAATAAAAATTCAGCCACTAAAATTAAAAGAAAACCATTAAAATGAAAGAGTGTGGGATGTAGAGTTACCTGGATTAGACGGTTCCTGGTTTTGTGGCCCATAGCTCTCGGAATCAGTGTTTGATGTTCGTGGTTCAAATGCACTATGTGGGGTAAAAATTTCAAATGGTATGGTGAAAATGAGTTTTTTACTATTTTAAAGATTTTTTTTGAAATTTTTACCCATTACTCTATAGTTTGGACCCTTATTAACTATTTTGGACTGTTTTTGCCTAATGTTGTGGTGTAGGGACCTCATTTGAGCGTAATTTTATTGAGACTTTGACCCGTTTGTATCTATTATAGGTATAATTTCGAACTGGCATATAGGTTAGGACTACACATCCTCTTGCATTATGCATCACCTTAAGACCCTGTCTCCTTAACTTTAGGTACGAACCCACTTCGTAATGTCACAGAAACTTCATACTACTATTAGAAGTGGCATTATGTAAGTGGTAGAGCTTTCGTATTCATGGGTGCTCTAGTTAGATCCTGCTTTGTAGTTTGGTACCCATGCCGAGATTTCCCCACTAGGTTTGGGAGTCCCTTATAGTCTTGCCATTTCCTTGAGCAAGAGATTCATTTTCCTCTTGAAATTTATGCTGGCCATCTCCCACAAGGACTCCCTTGTATATCAAGTTGTAATTGCATTTCATGTATTTTGCTTGCCTTATTGAGCTTTAAGCAGGCTCCCCGCTTTAGAGTTATAAGCCATGTAGCTCAAGCTCATCTAAACAATAGGCAAGCAGATCCTTTTATATATCCTTTGTAGCTTGATCATCCCTTACCAAGAGGAGACCTTCCCCTGAGTGTCCTCATCCTGCACATGCTTCCTTGCATTGAGCATAGGTATGTTACACTGCTTGGAACTAGTTTGCTTTCCCGTGACACTCATCTCCTCCTAGCTATATACCATAAGCACTTTTATTCTTTTTCAAGCTTTCTAATATGAAAATGTCCAAAAAAAATTAAAAAACCTAAAAATCCAGAGGGAAATGATATTACTTTTGGAAGCTGTCGAGTCGTGTCTCCTTCGAAGAGAGAACTGTATATCACATCCATCAGTTGGATTATTAGTATGACTTTAGGATTTGTACTCATTATTTTGAGTTTTCTCCACCAAATGGTTATGCTTCCAGTCCCTATGGAGCCTCTCTCGATGCCTCCTGTGTCACAGAGTTGTCCTAGTTTGTATGTCGAGTCTATGCTTCCTATGTTTAGTCACCATTTTCCTCATGCTCTTGTTTGAAGTAAGTTTAGCTTGAGTCATCCATTCCTTAGTTATATTGTCTTTGCATGTTGGCCATTCTCGACACACTTACTGGTTCATGCACATCTTGTCCGTCTGAGTTCTTCCAATTTATCCAGCGTTGTTGAGTACCTCGTGTTGGTTGATGGGGGATGCCTTAATGCCCTCCTTCCAGTGGATTCCATTCCATAGAATTCAGATAATTTATTATGGAATAGAAATCTAGAGTCCATTGAGTGCCTTGAGACTTCCAGTCATCCATGGCAGGTTCTCTCACCATTGACAATTTTGAGAATACATCAATGTCCCCTGATCGATGGATTCTTTCAAGTGTCTGAGCTCAACATACCTATTCACACTTGTTATATTTCACTCTGTACCTTGATTCCCATTATCATTATCAGTGGGATATATCATGTCTGTTAACAGTATACATCAATGACCGGTAATCAGATGATGGACCATCATGTTCGACCTCGACACCTTTATTCACATGATGGGACATGTACTCATAGCGGTTTGCGTAGAAGACCTCCAAGCTTGGTGGAATTCCACATATGATACCCCCTTGATCATGCCAGTATTTATGAGATGTCAGCTCTCATGACTAGAGTCCAATATATTATCAGATAACTTTATCCACTATGGAGATCTTGTTCATTGTATATTGTACGTGGCGATGACCACACATGAAATTTGTATATCATGCCTATTCATGGCCATTGTAATCTTATGTATCTAGGAGTACTACATGTATATTTGTAGTCACATCCTGAGATTTATCATTGTATTGTACCGATGAGTGTCTGGTTCTTCTACATAGGTATTCATTACTCAACTTCTAGGATGGATATAATGTATTTCGGCCATCATGTTACCCTTCTGACCTCACACATTAGGGGGCATCTGTTATAGCTAATTTCACCACACTTGGTAGATCACACATTTATGGACTTCCATGTCACTTTGAAGACTCCTTGAACCCCCCTTTCTCAAGTTATACTTTGATGAACCAAGAAATTCCCTAAAAAACACCCATTTATTTGTATACGCGACTTTTAATCCAATACCTGTGTGTACATGCAGCTTTTGAGCCTATACTAGTGTACATCGAGAAATGTGCATAAAAACAATTTTTTTTTTGGAGTTTTCCTTAATGAGTCTCAAATAACTTGACTCTTATCCTTCCATATTCCTGGAAACACTCCGAATTGACCCTCTATTGCCTATTGGAGGGCTATACATTGAGCCTCTTGGATGCATTGAAGGAGGAGACTTTTGGAGAGAAAGGAAAATATAGTTCATTGTTGCCTCACTTGTTTATGCTTGAGTATGCATCCCTTTGTCTGTTTGGAGCACACATTGTTTCTCTTCCCAAGCTTTCCATTACCTTGTAAGATTTCCATTGAGATGGGGGATTGAAGTGGTGGAGGCCCATGTGGATGAATCAGTTTCTCCGTTTCGATGAGGTGTTAACAGAGTTTGTCACTGTTCTATATCTATTTATTGTTAATAGAAATATCCATTTCTCATCCATTACATGTGTATAACTATGAATATTTTTTCCATGGATGTAGTTATATTTTCTTATACATGATGGTTTATATATGCTAGAGTAGGACTAACATTTTGATATATAGCATGCTTGTCTTGTTTGTTGTTGTTGAGAGCGACTTGTAAATGCAAGCGTGTTGGAAAAGCTTAACAGGGATCTACATCAACCATCCAGAATAAGGTATGCTTCATATCCCTTAGTGTTAGATGTATTTATTTCTCTTGCATATTGGAATGGATTGATTTCTGGCATCATTCAATATGTTGTGGTCTACCCCAAGCCATAGGAAGTTTCTCTCCGTAACAACAAGTATTTGTGGAAGTCAGGACATTGATCCTTATGATGTACTTCAGATTAACATCGACTACACCATATCTCTTCATGGACCTATTTTCCCTTCTTAATATCCTGTAGTTGGATAGTAAGGTTCGCTAACTGCGACTAGATCTAGCTCATGCCAATCCCTATTTTTCTGATTGGTGAAGCCTCCAGTTTGGGATGCGATCTTCTGTTGCATCAGTGACATGCAGATGTGGGGTACCAAGTATGTAATGAACCATTATTTATGTTGTGCATCACTCATTCCAAAGCTAATATTGGCCATCAGATTTTTGAATCACTGATCAAAACCGACATTGATTCATTAGGGAATTTCTTTATTTACTTTAATTCTATAATATACGGTATATTTTGATTTCAGTTTCTTAAATTCCTCGATCAGTCTAGTCCTAATTTGTGTTAGGGTATTCTTTGGACTCCCTGTCGATACTTGTACAAATTTCATATACTTTTCCAAAAGCTGACCTCGAAAGATCGTCGCTAGGTGTCCTTTCTTGATATCACTGTATTGTACTTGTTTCCCTGTCCATACTGTTTTGCATAAGAACCAATACTGCTCGAGATGCTCAGCCCTATTAACCTAAAACAAGGGTAGATTTACATCATCACCCACCATCCTAGGTATTATCCCAGTATTTGTCGATACACTACTATTACCAAAGTGTTGACACACAGGACAAACTTGCAAAGAACTCATGTTTGTTCCTCCTAAGTTTGGCGTGGTGCATGAAGCTGTAGTTACATTGTAGCTTTGGGTCAGTCCTTCCTATGGTTCAGGGGTAGCTTGGTTATTTTCTTCGCCACTGTATGATCTCTTATTCCCTTGTGGTCCCTTCTCATAGTTTTGTGTTCAAGTAGCACCAAGATTCTCATTAGTCCTCCTCCTCTTCTCTGGTCGGAACCTCACCCCACTTTGCATGGGACCACACTCTTCTACAACTTCCCTCATAGTCTCGTCATGACTCCCATCCGTTTACCACTTATAATTCCATAAAAACCATATCTTTGCAGTACCCACAACCTCTGCACACCAGGGATTTACTCATAAGAATTCATCTCTAATATCTTCTTTTCAGAGATGAGCATATTGATCCACAATTGCAATGAAAGTAAAAATATTCCCCTTTGTACCTTAACAAATTCCCTTTCTGTGTCACTAAAATATTTAATTGTATCGATAGTGAACTCAATAATGTGCCCTTACAAAATGCTATCTATCTATACATCAACAACCCTTGAATCCTTTTTGTTCACCTTATGCAACTATTGGATTAGTTCTAGATTCCACTATTTAGGATCACCTCCTTGGAAATTCTTCTTCTGAAAAGTGAGTTGCGCCAACCATTCATACAATACTATCAGAATTTCAGAGAAGAACATTTAGTGAATATCAGAGTAGATGTAATTTTCCATCCAATCCTCTATCAACCATATCGGTTTTCGGTTCTCTTCTTCCACAAACTCTCAGGCCTTCTTATTAAACCAATCCTGGATTTCCAGTTTCGTCGGATGCCGCAACATGTCCTCTCCTTCTTCACAGTATGGTACTTCCAACAAAACCATTTGTTGAAATATTTCTATAGATAGGGGTTCACGTCACACTGCTATAAAAAACCATCAACACAGACTCTCTAAACATTAGCCTGAAAAGGGTTTACCCTTCCAACCATCACCCGTGGAGCAGGTGCAGATGTCTGAGGGAGGGCTGCAAGAACCACGTTTTTGCAGTAGGAAGAGGACACACATGATCTCTTAGTCAATCACAACATCACCCAGAAATATAGGATTATAAAAAGATACCAAGAAACCAAACCATTAACCAACTATATTTATCATCATAATCCCTATTTGCATTAACACATATTCAGATCGACGTAGATATTGACATACAGTAAACGAGTAAATCCTACAGTAATTCACATCATTCACATAGCAGTAAAAGATAAAACCCAAACATAACACAATCATTCATCATTAACTCATCTAATATGTCGCAGATCAACAGAGTTTCGAACCAACAGTGCTGAAAAGAAGTTACAAAAAAAACATTCGTACTGAAAACATCCTCAGATACAATAACATCCATAGGTACAAAACATTACAACCAAAAAGATCTAAAAAAATATGATCTCTAAGATACAATTCAGAAGAATCCTTCCAAGACAATTAATCCTCTCTCCTTAATGTTGTTTATGATTTACAATCCTAGTTCTATTTATAGGATCAGTTGGCCATTACAAAATGGTCCACTTGACCAATTGCTACCTAATTTAACCAAAATCTCCTTATTCGTTGGATTCTTTACCCTTCGTGGTTGACCTTTGTCCTTGTAGACACCCTTTCTGTCACTGATGGTACCACACTTTATGTGCTCTAACCCCTTGCCAACAAATATCATGTTATAAAATCATAGAGTGCCCATAACAATCTGTCATTAGATCATGTAAAAAAATTAAGATGAGAAACAATCCACTCTCATATTAATAATAAAAAATATATTCATCAAGTAATGGAAATAAGACTATGTAAAAGATATTAATCATGATTCTATCTAATAGATTATGTTTTGTTTGGTAGCCCAGAAACTTAAAGCAACATAAGATATACATAGGTTAAGGTTTAATAAACCAGAATTTATAAAGCAAAACGAGAAACATTAGACAATAGAAAGATAAATATGGTAGGAAATAAACTTTATAGCTTCTTCTTTCTTGGGATCCACCCTTACTTCGTCTTGACTCCCAATATGACCCAATTATTCAATCTTAGTCGCCCCAAAATTGCATTTGGAGCATTTCAAAAATAACTAGTGGTCTTGTAATAATTGTAAGGTACAATCAACATGCTAGAGGTGGATTTACCAAGTGGACTTGTCGACCAAGATATCATGGAAGAAAACCAATACATAAGGGAAGAGGAAGATACATAAGATCGTGTTCATGATTCTTTGAAAAGTGGAGGCGCCATTGCAGAGGCTCAAGAACATGACAAAGATATCATAATGACCCTCATGAATGTGAAAGGAATTAGTAGGTATATTTATCTCTTTCATCCTGATTTTATGATATCTTGACCAAAGGTTAAGTTTGGTGAAGGATTTGGCGCCATGCAATTCATTTAAGAGATGAATAATGACATGAATGGGGAATTGATCTTTATTGGTTAATTTATTGAGAGCCCAAAAATTAGGATACATGCGCCAATATCCTTATTTTTTGAGGATCATAGCCACCAACAAAGAATAGGGATTTTTCTAGGATAAGTAATCCCAATCGTCGTAATTCTTGAATGATTTTTTCAATTTCATTCCAAGATATCATCGAAGAAAGCCAATACAAATGATAGAGGATGGGGTAGAATATCTTATTCATGAGGATATGAAAAGTGGAGCGGGCATTGCAGAGGTTGAAGGGAATGCCTCTTTCATCCTGATTTGATGGTATCCTAAATGAAGATTGAGTTTGGTGAAGAATTTAATGCCAAGCAATTGATCGAAGAGATAATCAAGGATAGGAATTCAGAATTTATCTTTGATGGTTAATTTATTGAGAGCCCATAAATTAGGACACATGTGCCAATCTTCTTCTTTTTTTAGGACCATAACTACTGACAAAGAATAAGGGATTGTGATAGGATGAATAACATTGACCACTAATAACTCTTGATTGGTTTTTTCAAAAGGGTGGAAATAAGGGTAGACATTGGGGGGTAGATTTTTTGGAATTAAAGGAATTTCATGGTCATGTTCCCCATGGGGTGGAGGTAAACCCTTGAGTTCCTAAAAACCCTATTGGTGCTAGGAGAGAACCTATTGAAGGCCGGGGTGAATATTTGGTGTGGGTGTTTCCATAACTTGGATGGCATGGAACTCAACAATTATACATGAGTGCCCTTTCTTCAATACTTCATACAATGGGAGGAGATAATTTTTGAAAAGTTAGGTGTAATTCCATGGAGGTGATGTGCATGATTGGCCTAAGTAACCCTACGAGAGAGTGCCTTGAAATCCATTGTGACAGGTCCTAAAGTCCCAATTCATTCAACCCACAAAACTATATCACAACCACCCATGCCAATAATAAAAATATGGGATTTGAGATGGTAGTCCCCCGTTTGGAGTTTTACATTTTCACAATGGCCACTACATTTCATTGTACCATAATTGTCTATCATAGTTTGGAAATTGGAGTTGAGGTGGAAGCATTGCGTTTCTTCAACCACACGTCGATGAATGAAATTATGGGTGTTGCCACTATGAATTAACATGATGAATTTGTTGTGCTTGATATAGCCAATAAAATTCATTATCAAGGGCGTGGGAAACCTTGATAAAACATGAAGCGGAATTTAGGGTTCCTCCTTAGGAACTGGGACATCAGGAGTGTATTACTGCCCAGTTTTGGTTTAGGTAGATCTTGAGGTAGGGATTCATGGGGTGTTTCTCCAGTTTGGAATAATTTATGTTATTTTCATTTATGCCCTATGAAATAATTTTCATCACAGTTAAAATGAAGGCCAATTATCTGATGCTTATCCACGACATCTGGTGTCAACTTGTCTAGTTAGGGAGGTGGGGTGGTGGAGTTACCAGGAGTAGGATCCATGGGATACACCATGTGATTAGGAAATGGAGGGTGCATGGGTCGGGAATTGATCACTAGTTAAACTTCGTGATCTCTTTCATAAGCTTCTAACTAAGTGGAGGGATAACACATAAGGACATGTGCATGAATTTTCTCCTAGAGGCTAGTGATGAAACATTCCCAGAAAAAAAGAAATTGAGAGGCCTTTAGTGTGGATTGCCAATTGTTCAAACATTATAATATAGTCCCGAATGGTGCAAGTATGGCACAATTTGGTCAACCTGCCCAAATAATGTGTGTCATGGCCAAAATGATCATGAAGGATCTGCACAAATAGACTCCAAGAGACATAACAAAGCTAAGATTTATGGTTTTGTTGGTATCAAAATCTAGTTTTTCAAATTTATCAACTCCCCGCCAAGTTTGAGTCAATTTTGTCATGCCTATGTTCTCTCAAAACCTTTAATTCGATGAAGTAACCAGATTCGGTAGCAAAATCAACATTTTAGCAAAAGTGTTCACTGCAGGAATTTCCAGTAGCGAAACCTTTTACAATTTGCAATGGATGTGCTACAGGACTTCTAAATTTTGGTAAAGATGCTTTAATGTTCTCATGATATGTTACCCTAGACTTTTACCTTCATCATGATTATATCTTCATGATAAGTCTTGCTTATGCTCTTTATCTTTCTATAAATCATAACCTAGCCCATGTTCCTTTTTGTTCATCTCAAGTTAATCTTTTTAGCCAAGCTCAAATATTTTAATTTTAATTTTTATCATTTTAAAATAAAAATATAAAAAACGATATTATTTGAACCTATTATATATGGTTTTAGAATAATGTTTTATACACTTATTTTTATTGAAAAAAGGGCTTCGGTCATTTTGGTAAAGATGCTTTAATGTTCTCATGATATGTTACCGTAGACTTTTACCTTCATCATGATTATATCTTCATGATAAGCCTTGCTTATGCTCTTTATCTTTCTATAAATCATAACCTAGCCCATGTTCCTTTTTGTTGATGTCAAGTTAATCTTTTTAGCCAAGTTCAAATATTTTAATTTTAATTTTAATTTTTATCAGTTTAAAATAAAAATATAAAAAACAATATTATTTGAACCTATTATATATGGTTTTAGAAACTTATTTTAATTGAAAAAAGGGCTTCGGTCATTTTAAATAAAAGATGGGTTTTGTGCCACGTGCCCAAGTGCCCAAGGTACAATAATCATTCAAGTGCCCAAGTTCCAAGTTCCGAAGCTACAAAGTGTTGGATGTTGCAAGACAAACACACTACAAAGTGTCAAATAGCCGAGGAGATCACCGAAAGAGTCCATGAAGAAAAGTCTTTACACAATGAGTTGATAAGACCATCCGTTGCTCATATGTGGGATTATTTTAACTACACGTAAAATGAAAAACAAGTGCCCAACTCCAAGGATATTTCCTGGGAATCAAAAGAAAGTGTTAAGTTGTAAAAGGATAACATCGATGATGAACACAACCCAAGTCATGAGGATTTCCTATATAGAGTACTCGTGTGTGATCTTGAACGTCATTTATGGATCTTTTTTCCATACACTAAGAAACTTAATGATCACAAAGTTTGTTTATTCGAGATCGTCAAACTGTTGTTGTCATCATCAAAGCATTGGTGAAAAAGATTGAAATTAAGGCACATTTGAAAGTGTCTTAGGAATGAATGCTTGATACACAAATACCTTGTTGCAAAAGGGTTGGCTCTAACGAAGAAAATGGTCTTTTTCTTATGAAAGTTATGGAAATCTATTTGAAATTAGAGGCATATTTCTAGCATTGAAGGATGATAGTCAGCGAGTGAAATTGTTAAATTATTATATGATCTTATATTTATGAATATAGCGTTCTTGGGTTCATATTATATTTCAGTTCCATATTTGATGGAACACGGATTGGCATCATATTTCAAGGCATAAAATAAATAATCAAATGGACCAATTCTAGATTAAGGAGATTCATTTTATCAAAGAGAAACAAAGATTTTGGGCATTTGATTCTTTTTAGACCTAGATCTCTTGCCACAAATCAATGGCATGCATGCTCAGAGGCATGCAATTTTTTATTTTTCAAATCTTCTCCACTTTCTGAATCCTATGCTTGAAAGAGATGAATGGGAAATCTATCTTTCAAAGTTTAAGAGAAATAATTGGGAAGTTCATGCTGAGCATTTATTGGATTTTCATGAGTACATGCATAAGCTTGATGTTGTTCATGAGGATGTCTTGATGAATATGTTTAGGTATTCTCTGGAAGGAAGTTCCCCAGAATGTTGTAGATCTTTGACCCTTTCCAACATTTCTTCGTTGAATGAATTTCATTTTGTATTTCATAATCATTACACAAGATACTTCCCAAATGACTCTCTTTTTGAGCACCGCTGTGAAGAATTTAAATTATATATTGAACATTCAACAATTTATTCTTCCAGTAGTGAGAAAGAGAAAGAATTTGAAAAAGATGGTAGTTCTGGTGCAATGCATAAAGAAATAGTGTTTTCCTTCTTACCTAAAAATCATAAAGACTTTTTTTATTAAGCATGATGTTCCTTCTCTTGAAATTGATGAAAGTATATTGCTGCCTTATGATAATATTCATGCTTTGGGATTTGGTAAATAATTTTCTTCCTAGGAAACATGTCATCATATGTTAGAATATTCTAATGCTTTTGGAGCATATGAAGCATATGATATTCATAAGTTGTTTCAAGGAAAACAAGAGGAGCATAGTTTGATTAATGAAGTAGGTTTCACATAATAGTTGTTCTATCTTTCAGATCAATTGAAGTTCTGTCATGTTCTTCATGTTGAGTATGGTTTCCATTGATGTCAAAAGAGTTCATTAATGACAAAGGAAATGGAATGACATATATGATGATATTCTAGTGCTCTCATGAAGTCATTTTTACAATTTGATACCATTATGTAAAAATATGGCAACTTGCTGAAACTCTTGTTGAAACTCTGAAAATTGGCTAAGTCTAGGAAAACCAGAGTTCATTAATGAAAAATGAATAATGAAGGAAGTGATGACATGGCATGTGGTATGTGTGATGAGGTTGAAAAGTCATATGATGGTGTTCTAGTCCTCTCATGAAGTCATTGTTACAATTTGACACCATTCTGAAAAAGTATGGCAACTTTCTGAAACTCTTGCTGAAACTCTGAAAATTTGACCAAGTATAAATTCTTCTTAAGCTGCCTAGGAGGTCTCTGTAAAATACATGCCATATTTTTTATTTGATGAATTAAATGATTATGAGGATACATACATCAATATTTTTGTCTTGTGCATATAACCATATGATTGGTTTGTCAATACAGTCTCTGAAGGTGAAGTTATTAGTCTGCCAAAAGTGTTTTTAGGCATGATTTGCACTGTTTCAGTTCTGGTAAATCTGCCTAAGTGGCCTCAGTAAAACTCCCACCATATTTGGTAGGATACTGATAAAAATTATATGAGACCATAAAATTTAATATTGTTGATGTGTGCATCTGACCATGGTCTTAGTTCCCCTAAAACATGCTTGAAGAAAAAGTTACAGGTATTCCAAAATGAGGTTTCACACTGTTTTGGGAAATTTGACTAACTATTAAAAAATCGGTCTAAGTTTCCCTAGTAAAATACCCACCTTATTTTGTAGCAAACTGATAAAAATAATATGAGACCATGAGGATGAATCTTGTTGATGTGTGCATCTGACCATGGTCTTATTTCTCCTAAAAGGTGCTTGAATACAAAGTTATAGGTCTTCCAAAACATGGTTTCAGGATGTTTTGCACCAGTTCATGAAAATGCACATTTGCATAACGAAGAGATGCATTGGTGAACAGGTTTTAATGAAAGGAAACAATGATTAAAAGACACTATGGTTCAAAGACATGATTAATAAATTATTTAATCATAAGTTCAAAGTGCAAGAAATACATCTCAACAATCCAGATCAATGTAACAACAAGAGAAGACATAGACCAATGAAGTGAAGAATAATCATAAACATAATTGAAGAAAAATATCAAATTAAGGTGGTAGGGTGGTGCTAGGGCAGGATGAAAGCCTGCAAGGGGGTTGTAGCCTCCTTCTAGTAGTGGCTAGAAAACAGGGTGTTGTAGCATCCTTGTTTGTTGGAGTAGGCATAAACTAGGGTGTTGTAGCATCCTTCAGTTGTAGCTAAAAAACTTGGGGATTGGTGTCTCCAGCAATTTGTAGTTTACAAAAACAACTGTAGATATAATTTTGTAGTTATAGAAAGTGTTTGTGGTTTTCCCAATTGGGATTCCACGATAAATGTTGTGTTATGTGTATCATGTTGATTCTATTTTTTAATGAATAAGTTAAAAGTGGTTTTAAATTGTTAAAATTTATCAATACTGATTCACCCCCCCTCTCAATATTGTCCAATATTCCAACACTCGAACATTCGATGGCTATTTGGATTGATTTATTTCTTCAAGGTGTCCCAAAAATTATAGCTCTAGGCATGATATCAGTTTTCAATAATTAGTGTAAGCAACCTATTAAAATTTTGTTGCAAAAAAATATTATGTTTTCACTATGTCCTTTAGTTGCAAACAAAATGATAATTTCATCAGTCAAATGCTTATTTGGTTATATTGGAAGTTTCACATCACATGACCAAGGAATTTTTGGAAAAGTATATAAATAAGCTCGATGTTGAGCATTTGGATTTCAGTTTGAGTCGTTGTGTATTATATTATCTTAACATGATTCCATAGTCCAATGGAGAAGCACTGGTGCATATTCTAGCTATTGTATTTTCATATTGATGTTTTGGTTTCAACTCTCTTCATCCTCAAGGAGTAGTTAGGTTTGTAAGTATGGTTTCAGAGTAGAGTTCAAGAATCAAAATGGATAAGGGATTGGTTTTCATGTCCTTAGTTCCTTACAAAGAGAGCACTATGATAGAAACATCCTGCAATAAATAAAGAAAATGCATGATATAATAGAAATAAAAAAACACAAAAGGAATTTATTGATTGTAGGCCACTTCAAGGGGGGACCGTCCTTTGAGAAATATTAATACAAATAACTCGTGGATTCCTTCATTGGACTCAACACGTACTTATAGACCAAGTCTAATCTAAACAACTATTGCTCCCCATGAATGTGGGATAAAAACGCACTTATATACTAAGTCTAATCTAAACAACTATTACTCCCCACGAATGTTGTATAATACAATATACTCATGAGACAAATTACAAAGCATATGCGTCCAACAACAATATACTAACAAACTAAAGAGAAGGGTTGACACGGGTTCCTAACATCCCCTCCCTCTTATAAAAGCTTCGTCCTCAAAGCTTTAGATGTGGAAATTGTTGCTAAATCTGAAGGAGTGGTTCCCATGTAGCATCCTTTGGTTGCATGCCGTGCCACTGAATTAATACCTTTGTGATGGATCGAGAGCGAATCTGATGAGTGTGCCTATTGAGGATGGTCGTTGACTCCAAAATGATGGATCCTTCATTATCCAGTTCTGGTAAAACAATTTGTGCTATGCTGTTGGTTCTAATAACTTTCTTAAGATAAGATACATGAAATAATGGGTGAATGTGAGAAGAGGGAGGAAGTTCCAATTTATAATCAACGGACCCAATATCATAAAGAACCTTATATGTCCCATAGAAATTTAGAGCCAGCTTATGAATCCCTTTGAGTTGCAGGGAGGATTGCTTGTAAGGTTGTAGACAAAGAAAAACCATATCACTGACTGTAAAAGTGTGCTCAGAATGATGTTGATCAGCTTGTTGTATCATTCGATTTCTTTCCATGTGAATATTGTCCTGCAAAATGTGAAGAAGCTAATATTGGTTTCGAAGAACCATGTCAATTGCTTGAATTGGTGAATTTCTGGGGGTGTATGGAAGGAGCACTAGTGGTTCCTGACCATAGACTGCTCCATATGGAGTCATTTTAGATGCATTGTGGTAGGAGGTATTGTACCACCATTCAACGAGAGGGAGCCACTTTTCCCACTGATGTTGTTGTTCAAACGTGAAGCAACGAAGATAAGTTTCCAAACATTTGTTGATAACTTTAGTCTGACCTTCTATTTGTGGGTGATACCTTGAACTCATCTTCAGTTTGGTGCTAGTGTGGTGAAATAATTTTGTCCAAAAATGAATTCTAAAATTTGCATCATGATCTAAGAAAATGGAAGAAGGGATTCCATGAAGATGGAATATTTGTTCCATGAAAATTTGTGCGACTTAGGAGACAGTATATGGATGGTTGAGGGCACAAAAATGACTATATTTGGAGAGGCCATCAACCACAACCAAGATCATTGACTTCCCTCCATATTTAGGGGGCCCTTCAATGAAATCCAAGAAATATCTATCCAAATATGTGTAGGCATGGGAAAGGGTTCTAACAATATAGGAAGGAGTATCATTTCACCCTTGTGGCGCTGGTAGGTATCACATTTAGCCACATCTATTGAATTTCCCTTTTCCATCCCCTTCAAAAGAAGTTACGCCGTTCCTACACATATGTTTTGAGGAACCAAGTGTGCCCTGTCGATGGAGAATCATGGAGATCATAGGAGACAACCTATTGAATATCTATGCTCCAGGGAAGTACCAAACGACCCTTGTATCTCAGAGAATCACCATCCCAAGAGTAATGCGGTACAACAAAAGGGTTATTAGCCAACTGTTGGATGATTTCAGATAATGAAGAGTCGTTGACATATCCTTTCTAGACAAATTGCAACCAATTTGGAATAGGCATAGAAATAGATGAAGGAGAAACGTGGTCATCAAATGTGCGAGAAAGAGAATCCGCCACAATATTGTCCTTACTATTCTTGTAAGTGATCTCATAGTAATAACCAATGAGTTTTATAACCCATTTATGTTGTGTTAGGGATGAGACCCATTGTTCCAGGAAATGTTTCAGACTATGGTGATAAGTCTTAATGCAAAAATGATTCTCTAATAGGCATGCTCGCCATTCTTGTACTGCATAAAAAGTAAGCATCATTTCCTTCTCATATGTAGAGGTGGATAAATTCTTATCGGAAAGGGATTTATTGGTGAACACAATGGGATCTTCATCTTGAAGGACAAAAAAACCAAGTCCATTGTCACAAGCATCACTCTCAATAGTGAAGGGCTTGGAAAAATTGGACATAGCTAGAAAATGTGTGGTACACATAGCTTGTTTTAGTTTTTCAAATTCACACTCAACAACACGTGTCCTTGTAAAAGCATCCTTTTTCAATAGAGTTGTTAATGGAGTCGAAATTTTCTCATAATCCTTGACAAACTTATGGTTGTAGCCAGTCAGTCACAAAAAACCACGAAGTCTCTTGAGTGTCTAAGGATGCAGCTAATTTTTTATGGCATCTATTTTGGTAGGATAGATGTGAACCCCTTGTGCTGAAACAATATGCCTGAGATACTCTACCTCCTCCTTCCCAAAAACACATTTAGACTGTTTGGCACAAATATGATGATCACAGAAAAGTTGCAGTATAAGATACAGATGTTGGAGATGCTTAGCCCATGTTTTACTATAGATGAGGATATCATCAAAGAAGACCAGAATGAAGTTCCCCAAGTAGGGTCATAATATTTTATTCATCAATTCCTAGAATGTGAAAAGAGCATTAGTTAGTCCAAAGGGCATGACCAAAATAATAGTGGCCATCATGTGTGTGGAAAGCCATTTTAGGTATATAATCCTCATGAACTTGAATTTGGTGATACATAGAACAAATATCCAACTTGGAAAAAAAATGAGCACCATGAAGCTGAGTCAACAACAAGAATTGGAAAGTTATCCTTTATTGTGATGTGATTGAGTGCTCAAAAGTCAATGTAGAGACTCCATGATCCATATTTGTTTGGACAAGAAGAACTGGTGAAGAAAAAGAACTGGTACTAGGGAAAACAATACCTTTCTTTAGTAAGTCCTGAATGCGCTTCTCAATCTCTGTCTTTTGGTGAAATATGTAGCGGTAGGGACTATTGTTGGGAGGGACTCTTCCATGAAGGAGAAAAATACGATGGTCCTTTGGTATTGAAGGTGGCAATCCCATTGGTTCAACAAAGGAACATACATATCGATCCAAAATTTGTTATAGATCCAAGAGAGTAGTGGAGACCACTGATGGTTGTATATGAATGGAATGGAGCTGAGCGATGACACCATGTGAATTATTCTTAAGGATATTTTCCATGTGGTGTGAACTGATTATGTTGAGAGACTCTGGTTGTAAGCCCTTCAATGTGTGTTTTTTCCCATTGACTGAAAACTGCATCCAAAGTGCAGCAAAATACCATAAGATGGGTCCAAGTGTGTGTAGCCATTGAGTGCCCAAAATGATATCACATCCACCTAAGGGAAAAGAATATAGGTCAAAGCATAAGTTATAATATCCAATAGATATATGCACATTGTGACACTTCCCCTTACAAGGTAAGGTGTCCCCATTAATAATCATGACTTCAAAGCTGGAGCAAGGATGGACAAAATAAGCAGTCTGTTTGGGGATCCGAGGGTCAATGAAGTTATGAGTTCTATCGGAATCAATGAGTATTGTAAGAGGGATATTCTTGAAGAAACCCTTGACCCACATGGTTTGTGGGGTGGTGACTTTGACTAATGCATGGAAATATATCTCTGGGTTGTCATCCTAAGAAGGAGGGTCAACATGTGGTTGCTGAATGTCGACCTGATCATCTACTAGATCCTGAGCATATTCACAAATTTCATATACAGGCGGAGAATCCACATCCACGAGATATATATTTTTCTTAGCACATCGATGTCCCCAAGTGAATTGCTCATCACAAATATAACAAATTCCTTTTTATCTACGTTCTCGCATCTCAGCTTTAGATAAATGCTTGTAGGAGTGGTTCTAGAAGTTGTCGTGATTGGAGGTCTTTGGGAAACTATATTTCTGAATGGAACATAAGTGAATTTGGAGTCTTGTTTAGCTATGATCTTTTCCTTTTCCAACTTATCCAACCCAAGTATTCTATCATTGTGTTGGGACATACAATTTTAACCTCAGATCCGATTGCATCCTTCAGACCACCAATAAAACAAATCCTATAGAATGCGTCAAATAATCCTTCTGTGTGATTGACCAATTTCTCAAATTCTGTTTGATACTCTCTCACAGTGCCATTTTGGTGAAGTTTAGTGAGTGATCCTGTGAAGTCATCTAAAGCACTAGGGCCAAATCGTTGCAAAAGGAGTTGGCCGAAATCTGTCCATTTTGTCTCTTCATGAGCCTTGATGTACCAATAGAACCATTGAAGGGCTTCATGTTCCAAATGAAAGGATGCAAGTGGGAATTTGTTGATGTCAAAAGTGTTATGCAGACTGAAATATTGTTCTGCCGTATATATCCATCTAGTTGGATCATCACCATTGAAGCGAGGAAAATCAAGCTTCAACCCACAAAAATTGCTGGAACAAAAGAACTCAGTGTCTACAAAAGAATTTGGTTGTCATTTATTGTTCATGGATGAATGCTGAAGATGTAGTGTTGTCAAAAACCAGTTGAAAGGGGTTCACTCTGTATCGCCATCCAAACCATTGCGATCTCCTTGAGCACCGACCCAAACAGGTTTTACCCCGTTCGACAACACCGATAGAGCAGACGAAGTCTCACCCGAGATGTTTGAGGGAGAACTGTCAAAACCAACTTTTCATAGTTATGAAGGAGGACCGGGAATCTACTTGTCAATGCGACACAACATTACTCATAGATCTACTTATCCATATTATGCATTAATACAATCATGTCATCATTAAATAGATCACATTAACATAATTGAATCACAACAAAACATAGATGCACAAATAGATCTAGTGGTGTATCATCATTCATAGCAGAGGAACATCACATCATTCACAGATACACATCACATTCACATTTGGATCGCAGAAAACAGGAAAACATGAAGATAGAAGACACAATGATTATGCTCAATCACCATCATGTCATATTAATCTTTGCATCAAAACACAGAGTATCCATAACAGTTCTTCAACTCACATACATATATCCAAAAGTTCCCAGAAGAAGACTAAGAAAACCCCAAGCAAGAATAAGAAACTTTAACACTTACAATTCTACATCTATTTATAGGTTTGTGCCTTTACATTGGTGGTCCACTTAACCAAATTCCTAACTACTTCTTAACATAATCTACAAAATAATGACCACAATCCACACAATGAAGTCCAAATCTACAAAATATGACCAAAATACATAAAATATTGTAAATCAGACTTGCGTGCCATTTTCCACCTTGGGCGACATCTTTGACCTTGCGTAGCATCTACGATGATGCACAACTAACTTACCCCAAAATTTCCTACCAACAGGCCCCCAACACAATCTTGTGGCTCGCCCTCGAGCCACGTCAGCTGGAAATGGTGTATCCGTTGATCTTCACCTTGAAGTCCTTGTATTGTTGGGTAATTTCCTTAACATATTATTTGATTTTATTAGTAGTCTCCCGACTTCTGTTGCTTCCTTACACACACCTGGGTCACGTGGCAGAAATCTTCAAGCCAATCGGTGTGTCCTTGGGGGCAAGTCTCGAGTCAAGGCTGTCACCTTGTTCTTGACTCCTTCGTTTAAGCTCAACTCCTAACGAAGCCAAGGGGGGTAGACCCTATTAAGTTACTAAGGATAATTACTTAGTATGGTAATGTTAAACTGAATGAGTTACTTAGGAGTTTGAAATTTAACTATAGATAATCAAAGATGACAAGATACAAAAGATGAACACACAAAAGCACAATGCTGAGACACAATATATATATATATAAAGCAAGAAAATAACCAGTGCCTTAGAATGGAGTAAAAAATAAGATCAATGTACTTGCATGTGCTTGGAGTGAATGTTTTGCAATTGCCTCTTGGTACGTTTTAAGTTAAATTTGAGGTGTGAGTTGATTACAATTAGGCGAAGGGGGGACTCCAGATATACCCAAGAGTACTTGGAGTATGTCCAAAACTAACCTTCACGGCTACCCGCAAGGAATATGTGGGATGAAATGGAGTCTCTAGGGCTATTGTTCATAACACACCCATTAGGGTGTGACAGAGATCGGCGCCTCGAGGTCACTTTTCAGAAGTTCCCGCTTCCTTTGGGTATTTTTCCACCGTGATGGTTTGATCTAGGTGTTGGATTTTCACCTGTTGGTTTGTTAATTTGGGAGAGTGAGTCCTAATTATACTAGTCACTCAAGTGCTTTTGATACATCTTGACTGATCGGACGAACCACAGCCAAGTGCAGAGCATACATACCGGAGCCTTGTCAATTTTAGTAAATTTTACAATGGGTGTTCTTGTTTAAAAGAAAACCCTCCAGGAACCTCTTTCGATCCAAGTGGATCTCAATCAGGGAATCGAGGAGGGGTTAATTTTATAATAGTTGAGAAACAAATGATAGAAAAGAAAATATATACACAGTTTTGGTTTTCTAATTAGTCCTACCACAAATCTCTTTCCCCTTTCGAGTCAATCGAGAAATCGTGGGGTGAGTATTAAGATTACTTTGAAATATAAAATATGGAATATGAAATTTGATAATGCAATAAAGTATACTACCCTGCAGATTAGATCAATGCTAGTTTTAAAAAAGATGAACAAAAAAGAGAAAAAAAGGACACGGACGCAAATCCCCCCAGGGGGGATGGGGAATGGGCTCGAAAGAGCCTATTCAAAAATTATTTTTATTAAGAGTGGTTACAATATCAGAGAATTGATATAATTCCTCTTGATCCTTATATGGAGTGAAATCAAGAGCTTACAAAGTGCGAAAATTAAAGGTTTTGGTCAAATGGGAGACCCCTGGGGGGATTTGAACGCTCTTGAGGCCACTTCCGAACAACAGATTCCTTTATTTTCTGTCAAACCTGCTAAAAACCAGCAAGCATATCAGACTGAAATATGCCCAAAAGCACTCTGAAAGTACCTTTGGGTCAGCTCACTTTTAACCAAAAAAGGTAAGCTAAAAACTAGTTAAAGGGGGGAAACATGAACCAAGGAAAGCAGGATTTCCTTGGGATCTTGGCTGCCCAAAATGCTTTCCTTGGGATCTTGGCTTGCCTTTTGGGCAGCCAATAAGATGTGCACTTTTATTGCAGAATATGAAATTTTAACGTACAACAAACATAAATCAAATGCATGCAAGCTACAAATTTTCTTTAAAATTACATGCAAAAAAGGACGATTTCCCTAAAGCTAGATCTAGAAAGCTTATGAAACC
>LPNX010080246.1:468871-494135 GCA_001517045.1 Pseudotsuga menziesii
ATTTGAGAGGATATATCTATGTTGAAATTACTTTTAAGATGATAGATCTAAACAAAATCAAAGCTATGAACAAAGTAACCGGGTAAAAGAGTTGATTTTGAGGGAGGAAGAGGAGGAGAGAAATGCTGGTTTCCTTGAAGATCCACAGTGGAGATTTCAGGTGGAATGTCGAGGGACTATGCCTTTGGAAGGATTTGGAGAGAGTGAAGAAGCAAACTAGATCAACATCCTCTCCAATGTAGGAACCTGCAGCTCAGCTGAAATCACAAAAAATTTCTGAAAAACTTGTGAGATCCGATTAGTACATACACAGAGATTCAAAATAACATGCATATAAGCTTATAAGACATGTTGAATATAGATCTCTAAACATGCATCAAAGGAAAGAGATGGCCAATAAACTTATTGAAAAGCACCTTTCCTATCAAGATTATAATAAGCTTATTATCAATCTTAACAACGGATCTACAAGCAATTTAGCAAATCATGAACACAGATACAGGTTACCTCAGTAAAACAATGGCAATGATCATCCACACATACAATGGCACAACACCGTATTGCCTCCAAAGCTTCTCTTTATTTCAAATGAACAATACAACAGTACAATAGCAGCAGCACCTCAATCCCAGTTCTAACTAGCTTGGAAGAGGCTACTGTGCTTGGATATATACAAAAACCAGGAGATCCAGCCCAAGGGGGGCGCAAATCCCAAGGAGATAGACCAAATATGCTGATGGAGAGTCCATCAATGCCTGATCTGTGTCTAACTGAGCCAGATCTGAGTCTCACTGAGTGCAATTGTCAATAGGAGAGCTGATCTGACTGACACCTCAACCTGTTGACTGAAGTATCCACCAAAACTCATCTAGATGAGCCAAAATGTGTTGAGGAGTGAGGGAGGGCGAAATTCCCCATAAATTATGCTTAAGATCAACTCTGGATCTGATTTGATCACCTCCTTCAGTCAAGGATTTGTCAGATCCAGTCAATCTGCTTCAGATCTGACTGATTTCAATCAAATCGGCTAAGAATCCATTGATTTATGATTTTGGATTTGCTCCATTATTCATCAATTTATTAATTAAAATAATCAATAATTGATTTTTGGGGCTTTCTGACCTGAGTGATGGAAAATCACTCAAAACTAGGAAATAGTGGGTCCATGGGTTTACATGGTGCTCTTAGCTTGAAAATGAGCACCTACATGACTGAAACTGATTATTTGGCCCAATTTTATTACAAAATCATTTTTTCCAATTAAACTATTAAAAAATAGCCTATGGAAAAATTAAATTTTTAATAAAAAACACTGAAAAAACAAAAAAATTGAAAAATTGAAAAACACCTAGGGGGACTTAGACATGTTCATATGACTCGAACATGATGTCTAGCATGCTTATACAGTGACACATAAACTCTAATAACCTCAATAGGCCTAAATGCCAAGCTGACCACCCCAACTTTGGAGGTATGGAGTGAAAAACTCAGAAACTATTAGTCGTTTATTCAACAACCAATAATAACCAAGGGAAAAAACACCCTGGGCTGATCGGATTGACAAATAAAGTCTAAGAGACCGATTCTTTTACAGACACTATCATGCTAGAACATTTATTACAATTCCCCAATGGGGTATGAACATGTGATATAGTACAACAAGCACTTCCCAGAAGTACTTCCAAAGGTCTTCTGAAGTCTGGACAAGTTATCCTTGTCCGATTCACCAGGATCACTTGATAAAAAACCACTAAGTACAACTTAGGTGGTAACAACTTCTAATCAACTCATTCTCTAATGGATGCTCAATGACCTTTGTTGTGACATCCTAGCTTCCCTCCTAAAATACTTGTAGCACTGAAATTTCCTTCACCGAGAGCTGTGCGCTAACATCTTGAAATGTATCTAA
The DNA here is from genome assembly GCA_001517045.1 of Pseudotsuga menziesii. NCBI lineage: Eukaryota > Viridiplantae > Streptophyta > Pinopsida > Pinales > Pinaceae > Pseudotsuga > Pseudotsuga menziesii. The sequence goes on from LPNX010080246.1 coordinate 470,781, forward strand.
CTGTGTTGAGTGCCTCTATTGACGATCCCTGGCCCTCGCAACTCGTTGCTGCAACTCCTTCAAATCCACTGCCTTGGTTACCTGTACAACTGGGGGCATTGCTTTAAGCGACGTATTTAATGTTTCTGAATTCCCCTCGGCCTCCTGAAACCACATGGTCAATTGCTCCAACTGCTCATCCTAGACTACACTGCCCCAAAATTGTGTAGTCGAGTTAGTTACCTGATTCGCTTCTTGCTCCATCTCCTCCAGTTGCGTTGCTAAGTCCTCAATGGTGCTTTTCCTCTCTGCAACTTTCTCTGGTGGTGTATCTAGATGTATTAGGTATTGCAAGTTTGAATTATCACGCTGCAATTGTGCAATGACGACCCCAAGTCACTCTGCTTTGGCCACCACATCCAACTCTGTGATGCTCTTGAATATGTGATGAAAAGCATCAGAAACTGTTGTCTCTAAGCGGACTCTACTATCCCAGAGGTGCACCTTCTCCACTGTCAGGCGGTCTTGCTCCTTTTTCAACTTCTCAGTTGCCTTTGAATTCTCTATGATTAGCTTCTCTTGTTCCTTCTGCAACGCCTCAATTTATTTGTGTGCCTCCGCCTCTTTTTCCTGCGACCTCAAGAATTATCTGCTGATAATTTGTTCCCTGTTTGCTAACTACTGATTGTCGACCCTCTGCATGTGCAAAAATGTCTGTGTCGTCAACGCATTGATGTCTATGGAAATATCCTGTAACTGTCACAGTGAGGTGTTGATATCCTTATTATTGGTGTCGATCTCATGCAGCAAAATTTGCACATTTCTAATCTGCATCCTAGTGCTGATTGAGCCAATCCTTTGCACAGTAGCTGCCTCCGGTGCCTTATTCAAAACTGCATCAATTAAAGAGTCAAGGCAATTTTTTACCTCACTAAATCCGTTTGTCGCTTGCTTCTTCATTTGTTCTCATGCTGCATTAGTCGCTGTTGTAACGACCATAATGATACGACTCAATTTTTCCTCTGTCACTAGTGCATTACCATTGGTCGCACCTTGGTCCTGATTTTTCTTCATGTGGGATTCCTCAGATTGCTGCTCTGCTTTTGAATTAGTAGGGGTCCACGTCAACGCTCCTTTGGAATCGTGGTCACTTAGCAGGTCGGGCAATTGATCCACCGGTGCATTGGCTGGTGGACCCATTGGCACCTCCTTAATACTGAATGGTCCGCGCCATTCTAGGGGTGAATATGCCATAATAATCTTTAGATCTACATAAAAAACTTTATAGGTCATGGGAAGTCATTGTTTATTCGGGTCTCCCCTCTCCTTTGTCACTAGTGCATTACCATTGGTCGCACCCTAGTCCTGCTTTTTCTCCGTGTGAGATTCCTCAAATTGCCGCCCCACTTCTGAATCAGTAGGGGTTCGAGTTGGTGCTCTCTCAAAATCGTGGTCACTTGTTGGGTCAGGAAATGGATCCAGTGGTGCATTGGTTGGTGGACCCGTCGACACCTCCTCAATACTGACCAGTTCGCGCCATTCCGGGGGCGAATCTGCCATAATAATCTCTAGATCCACATAAAAAACTTTATAGGTCGTGGGAATTCATTGTTTATTTGGGTATCCCCTCTCTTGCACATGAATTACATGCGAACCAATTGAAAATCAGAGGACTCGCTGATACTTCACCACAACTTCTTCTGTCAATCGTGAAACCTTCACTGTTGCAGCTTGTAGCGCCTCCCAGTATATCCAGAACTGAATTGCACAATCCTTCAGTCACTCTGTTTCCTTCACGTACCAGAGGTTATGGTATCATGCACCTTTACAAAATTTTGTTGCATCTATGTCCATCCCCTGATACTCGTTCGGCTCCATCCAAACCACTAGCGCAATCAAAATGAGTAGCCAAATATACAAGAACAATCTCTACCCTACCTAGACTGCGAGTGAATCATCCATCAACTAGTTCATAAAAAATAGTGACCAGTTTATTTGCACCCCTTGTACACACTTCTCCGTGAAGACGATGACCCCCGAATTGCATTGGTTGGGTCTGTTCATTTTGACAACCTTTCTACCCAAAATCCTCGTCACAATGCCAACCATTGAATTGTTGATACTGTCAACGCGGTATACTCATTCATCGCGCTGCAGGTTGTATCTTTTCTTCAGCTGTGTAGCCAACCTCCTATTGTTGTCTTTCCCTTTGAAGTACTGCGATGGGTTGGGCCCCTCCTTGGGAAACCTCGTGATCTCTAAGACACATAATTACTCCATGGAAACACACCAAATGCTGCCTCACACATGCATTTGCCTCATTAAAACGCCTAAAATGCGACATGTTGATCAGTCCCAACAATCTCGATATCTCCGAACCCTGTGCCTAGTCGTGTGGAATTCGTGCTATAGGGCCACCTCCCGCCTGTGCCGCAGGTAGATACGGTTTTTTCATAATCTCTGTTGATGCAAGCATATCATCATCCTCATACTTCATTTGCATCAGCTAGGACATGATGTCCCTAGTACAAATCATGCCCTGTGGTATTGTCAGCATCTTGACTGAGTATTTCTGGTTCTTCATCGTCGCCTTGGGATTCTCATTAGACCTACAAGGAGGAACATACCCAGGAATATTTGTAGTGGAAACCCCTGGGTAGGTTGATGTCTCCTCAACTCCTGATGTTGATGGACCCATCTCTGTCAGTCCCTCCTCCCATGCTCGTGCAAACGTTCTAGTCTGCCGCTTCTTCTGAATCGGGTACTTCTGTCACTACACCCCCCTCTTCTTCTTTGGAACTGATGATGAACCCAATGACATACTTGAAATTTCTTCTTTGATGGGTACCCCAATGACTGGTGAATATCTCTCACTAGAAATATCAACTGTGACTTTCTCTCACAGCATGCCGCACAAGTTCCCCCTATTTCTCAAATGGGCACTCAACCTTACTCCACTCTGCAACTCAACCAATCACTACAACTCAACTTCCACTGCAAATCTCTCTGCAACTCTATCAACAACTCACACTTGCATGATGGTGAATTCTAACCGTGTTCGACCACTTCTTATAGCACTGAATTGATCTTCCGCCCATTATGACCACATCATTACGATCCCTTTTCATCATTATGACCAATTCATGCATTAATCGCTCAACTCCACCGCCGATCCTATCAATCCAATGGTTGGATTCGTCATTAAGATGTGTATCGTCTGAGAGTGTTGCTAGATAACTGTTTTAACTACTTAATTTATTACTGATTTGACATTGTCGTGACACTGCGACTGTTGCTATAGGACTCCCTAACTTCGACAATTACTCCTCTACTTTTGCATCCCCTTCCTCTTGGTGCGTCATTATCCTAACTACCTTCTCATGCCATCCTTTTTTTTTTCATCTCGTAGTGCTTCAAGCATCGCATGGCTCCTGACCTATCCTGTAGGTCTTTAGCCTCCTACCATTCACTAGCTTTGGAAGCATCGCATCATCTAACTGTTGTAGTTATACTGCACCTCCTGAAGTAATGGAATTAATGAGATATGGACCTAGCCAATGCATCTGTAACTTACCTAGATGTTTGGCGAACTTGCTATCATACATCAGAATTAGGTATCCTTGTTGAAACTATTTGTGCTTAATATGTCGATCATACTAATATTTTTGTTGATCCTTATTAACGTGCTGGTGAAAACCTGCAACAAAGCAGTCTTCCTCAAGCTGCACCAATTACGCTAGGAATTCTTATAATGTTGCTTCATCATCCATGCATGTCACTACTGCTATGCACAAACTTGGAACAATGTACTCTGTAGGCATGACTTCCTCTTTTCCATACACCAATTTGAACGGTGTCTGTCCTGTCAATATTTTGCAAGTGGTGTGATATGCCCACAAGACTGCAGGAATCTTCAAATCCCAGTCATCATGGTTTGAGTTACATACCTTTGTGAGCGCATGCTCCAACACTTTGTTGAATTCCTCCACTGTCTGATTTGCTTGTGGATGATATGAGGTACTCTTTTTATGTTGTATCTGAAGCTCCTTTGTAAATGCACTAACTGTGGGATTGATGAAGTGACTCCCTTGGTCTCTCATCAATATCCTTGGGTACCCAAACCGAGTGACAATGTTGTCAAATAGGAACCTCGTTGCTGTCGCAGTGATGCAATCTACAACAGGTGCGGCCTCTGCCCATCTTGTCAAATAGTCTATCATTGTAATGATGTACTGTGCACTAGTTCTCTTCCTATGTGGGTTAATTGGTCCCACAAAGTCCACATCCCATTTATCAAATGGCTGCAATGTCACTTGAGGTACTAGCGACATCTCGTCCCTCCTTGATGTTAGAGGACAAGACCACAGAGCAATAACACATATACAATTAAATCATTAAACAAGATGAAAAACACGTTAAACACATTACAGATAGACACAGATATAACGTGGTTCACCCAAATGATGGGCTACATCCACAAAGAAATTGCCAATCCTTTTATTACAGTCCAGAAAGATGAAGGGATACAGCTTGCAACAAAACAATGCACTTCCTCTTCACGCTCTCATAGTCTCTCCCACACAATCACATAGATTGTTTACAATACAAAATAATACCATACACAGTCGTGTTACAATGCTTTCTTTTATAGGGGAAATACCATGGGAAAATACTACGATTAACTGAATACCATGGGTCCGCAAAACTATTGGCCAACAGACATCCAAAAATGTTTTCTCGGGGGCTCCGCCCTCGAACCCCCATTTCTCAGGGGCACTTCTCCCGAACCCATGTATCTCAGGGGTGTTGGCCCCGAACCCCCATTTCTCGAGGGCGCTACCCCCAAACCCCCGTATCTCGGGGGTGTTGGCCCTGAAACCCCTTTTTCAGGGAACTTCTACAAACCCCAAGGCAGGGGGAATGATTGTACAGTACACTTGGGGTACAAACACAACTGAATAATATCTCTGGATCTGGAAGATCAGGCTCCACAACCAACAATACCCCACTTGGAGATTGATCACAACAACTCCACCGCTACTGCACTTGCTGGACTATGCTTTGGACCTTGGACTTGGAAAATTTCTTATTTTCACCTTCATGCTTGAAGGGCAATAGAAACCGAGTAGGAACTTAGTTTCTCTCCGATTACTCCCTTTGTCAACATGTCTGCAGGATTATGGCTAGTATGTATCTTTTCCAGTTTTAACAGTTCTTCATATAGAACAGATCTTATGAAGTGGTACTTGAGCTATATATGTTTAGTCTTCGAATGAAAGGTTGAGTTATTTTTAAGATGAATGGCACTCTGGCTATCACTGTACAACGTACTATTCTCCTGCTTCTTACCCAATTCTTCCATGAACCTCTGCAACCAAATCATCTCCTTACTAGCCTCTGTAGTGGCAACATACTCTGCTTTAGTTGTTGAAAGTGCAACAACCTATTGCAGTTTTGAAATCCAACTTACTTCTGTTCCACCCACAGTAAACACATACCCTATGGTGCTCCTCCTATTGTCTTTATCACTAGCCATATCAGCATCAACATATCCCTGTAGAACAGTGTCTGAACCTCCAAAACATAATGCATGTGAAGTGGTACCTCTCAAATACCTGAGAATCCACTGTACTGCTTTCCAATGCTCTTTACCTAGATTATTCATATACTTGCTCACAACTCCCACTGCATGTGCAATATCTGGTCTTGTGCACACCATGGCATACATCAAGCTTCCAACCGCTGATGAATAGGGAATCCTAGACATGTAATATGTTTCTTCCTGTGTCTCTAGACACATATCCTTACTTAGTTTGAAATGGCTGGCTAAAGGTGTACTAACTGGTTTTGCATTCTACATTCTAAACCTCTACAACACCTTTTCTATGTACTCACCTTGAGACAACGTCAATTTGTGATTTTTCCTGTCTCTTGTTATTCTCATACCAAGGATTTGCTTTGCAGCACCCAAATCCTTCATCGCAAATGAATTAGCTAGTTTTCTTTTGAGCACATTTATATCCTGCATGTTAGACCCTGCAACAAGCATGTCATCCACATACAATAACAAGATAATATATCTTTCATTATCTATCCTCTTGAAATAAACACAGTGGTTAGAATGACATCTATCATAACCTTGTTTTTTCATAAACTTATCAAATTTTAAATACCACTTCCTTGGAGCTCATTTCAGGCCATACAAGCTCTTCTTCAACTTGCAAACCAAATTCTCCTTAACTTTGACCGCATACCCCTGTGGCTACTGCATATAAATATCTTCCTCCAAATCCCCATGGAGAAAGGTTGTTTTTACATCTAACTGTTCAAGATGCAAATCTTCTACCGCCACTAGACTTAAAATAGTTTTAATTGAAGTCATTTTAACAACAGGAGAAAATATTTCATCAAAGTCTATACCTTTCTTTTGTGCAAATCCCTTTACAACAAGTCTAGCCTTGTACTACTTCTTGCCTCCATCTTCTTCCTTCAACTTGTAAACCCATTTATTCTGTAATGCCCTTTTTTCTGTAGGAAACTTAACCAGATCCCAAGTCTAGTTTCTTACCAATGAGTCCATCTGCTCATCCATGCCTTGCTACCACTTCTTTCTAGTTTCTACCTTCATTACTTCTTCATAACATTCTAGTTCACCACAATCAGTCATCAATAAATAATACAATGAAGGAGAGAATCGTTCAGGGGGTCTACTTAACTTGGTATACTTTCTTATAGTTGCAGGAGTTTCAGGTACCTGCTGCTGCTCTTGATTTTTTGGTGCCTTTGGAACTTCATTTTCTTTGATTTCATCAAGTACTGTGTACTCTGTGTTTTCCTTTTCCACTTTCTTTCCCTGCAACTGATCTTTGTACATGACCTTTTCATTGAATACTACATCTCTACTCCTAATGATTTTTTGTTTTTCATAATCCCTTAAACGATAATCAAAATCATCAACCCCGTATCCAATAAAGGTACATTTCTTGGATTTAGCTTCAAGCTTTGTTCTATCTTCTTTATCAATATGGACAAATGCTTCACAACCAAAGTTCTCAGAAATGAGTATTTTACCTGTTTACCTATCCATGCCTCCTCTGGAATGCCACCATCCAAAGGGATTGAAGGCCCTCTGTTTATTAAACAAACAACAGTGTTTACAACATCAGCCCAAAAATGTAAGGGCAACCCTTCATGCAATCTCATACACCTTGCACGCTCCATGATCGTTCTGTTCATCCTTTCTGACACGCCATTTTCTTGTGGTGTTCTAGGGACTGTCTTCTCTCTACGAATCCCATTGTGTGAACAGTAACTGTCAAACTCCTTGCTGCAGTACTCACCTCCATTATCAGATCTGAGACATTTCAACCTTTTTCCTGTCTCATTCTCAGCCAAAGATTTCCACTTCTTAAAAGTATCAAACACATCAAATTTTTGTCTAATGCAATAAACCCAAGTTTTTCTAGTTGCATCATCAATAAAAGTAACATAATAACGAGAGCCACTAAGAGATTGTACCTGAGTTGGTCCCCATACATATGTATGGACAAGTTCTAACTTTTCACTCTTCTTTTGTTTCCTAACACTAAGAAATCTAACTCTCTTCTGTTTTCCATAAACACAGTTCTCAGAGAATTCCAAACGTAGACAAACAATTGCTATCTCCCAACTACCCTGTTGAGATAGGATTTATTTTCATAGTAGGAATGTGCCTTACATCCTTTAGCAGGCAGTCATTTCCATTATTTAACTTAATCCGTACCTTACCCTTTCCAAAATTTTTACATGGTTCATCATCCCCCAATAACACATGCTCAAAATCACCTTGAACATAATCATGAAAGAATTTCCTATGGGGTGTAGAATGACATGAAGCCCCTGAATCTACTACCAAGTAATCACTAGTATTATCTAATGCAAGAATCAAAGCATCTTATAACACATCACCTGCTACATTCACTTCCTGAGTAGTCTCTTGCTGTCTGTCTCCTTTCTTCTTTGGAGCTTTGTAGTCTTTCTTCAGATGTCCTTTCTTACCATAGTTCCAGCACTCTATTTTTCTGAATCTGGACTTGGATCTGCCCTTTCTAGACTTGCCGTGGTTACCTGGGCTCTTTCCTCTCTCCTTTTTTCTCCCTCTTCTCTCCATGGTCAACACATTACTTGATGTCTCACCTGTGATTTTTCTTCGCATTTCCTCGCTAAGAATAACACCAACAACATCATCAAACTTGAGAGTGTTTGAACTAGGGATAGAGTTACTTACAGCCATGACCAAGATATTCTATCTTTCTGGCAATGAACACAAGATTAGAAGAGCCCTAACCTCATCATCAAAGTTCACTTTTACAGAACTTAATTGACTGGTAAGTGTATTAAACTCATTTAAATGATTGGAAACATATCCACCTTCCAACATCTTCATATTAAATAAATGCTTCATTAAAAATACCTTGTTGGAAGCCAAGGGTTTTTCGTAGAGCTTACCCAATGCACTCATCATGCCCTCTATTGTTTTTTCTTTCGAAATATTGAAAGCCACTGACGAAGCCATGAACAAATGTATTGTTCCTACTGCCTTTCTATCAAGAACCTCCCATTCTTCATCCTTCATAGTCGTCGACTGTTTTTATTTTCCACCCAATGGCAGGTACAGATCCTTCTAGTACAGATAGTCCTCCATTTGCATCTTCCATAACTGATAGTTTTGGCCGTTAAATTTCTTGACCCTAAACTTTCCCTCTTTCGCCATTGCTCCCACTTGAACCAGGAACCCTTCTTTCCTACGAGTTTACCAGCAAAATAGACCTTTTGGCTCTAATACCAATTGTTAGAAAATAGGACCGCAGAGCAGTAACAAATATACAGTTAAATCATTAAACAAGATGAAAATCACATTAAACACATTAAGGGATACAACCTGCAACAAAACCACTGCACTTCCTCTTCATGCTCTCACAATCTCTCCCACATAATCACAAAGATTGTTTACAATACAAAATAATACCATACACAGTCATGTTACAATGCTTTCTTTTATAGGGGAAATACCATGGGAAAATACTATGGTTAACCCAATACCATGGGTCCGCAAAACTGTTTGCCAACACACATCCCCGAACCCCAAGGCAGGGGGAATGAGTGTACAATACACTTGGGGTACAAACACAACTGAATAATATCTCTGGATCTAGAAGATCAGGCTCCACAACCAAAACTTGACAATTTTCCAATTCCTTGACAAACATCGCAAGTCCGCGCATAGTCTGTTGCATTCCCATGGAGAGTGGGCCACCAAAGGCCTATGCAGAGCACCTTCCTGGTAGTAGCGCGACCTCCATAGTGTCCACCGCCAACTCTCATATGTGCCTCTACCAATACCTGCCCTTGTTAATGTGGTAGGACACATTGCCCTAAGATCTCATCTGGTCTGAGCTTATAGAGTTGTCCAGCGATCAACCGGAAATCCACGGCCTTAACGACCAACTACTTCTTATGACTTGTGGTAAGCTCCTTTCGTGCTATTCCTGTATCTAAAAACTGAATTAATTGTTCATAATAGTCATCAACCATCCCACCTCTGAATAGTTGCGCATCTGGAAACCCATCTTCAATGTTTGTTGGTTCTTCACCTATCTCAATTCATGATAAATGGTCTAGGCCAACATTCAAGTGACCTAGCTTCACAACAATCTCAAAATAAAACTCTTGAAAGAGAAGTTTTCAATGACATATCTTCCCCCCCAACACAAGCTTATTGACCAGGTATTTCAAAGCAGAGTGGTCTGTGAACATATTAAAATGACCGCCCAATAGGTAAGGAAAAATTTCTGTAGCGCATATACCATTTCCAGGCCTTCCCTCTCTGTTGTACTATAATTTTTCTCCATAGATGACAACTTTCAACTAGTGAAAGAAATAGGGTAATCATGATCTACTTCACCTATCTGTTCCAGAACCACTCCCAGCGTAATTGATGATGCATCCACATGGACACGGAACTCCTTATCCCAATTAGGAAAAACTAGTATTGGTGTTGAAGCCATATTGGCCTTTAGTGTCTCAAAACTTTCATAACCATGAATGAACTTGCAGTAGTATCTTGTGTGCCCCAGTGTCGCTCTAAGTTGATTCACATTTGTAGGTGGTGGAAAGCTCAAAATCATCACAATATTTGTGGGATCAACCAACAGTCCTTGCTTGCAAACAATGTGTTCCAACAACATCCCAAAAGGTGCACAAAAAATGCACTTCTTCTAGTTTAGCGTGATCTGATGATGTCAACAGCGCTCCAGCATCAGTCGCAGGTTCAACAGATGGTCCTTGATTAGTACATAAACCATCCAGTCGTCCATATACACCGCCATAAAATTCTAAATAAAGTCCTTGAATGCAGCGACAACAATATGGGAGAATATCGCAGGCACATTCTTTAGTCAGAATGGAATCATGGTGTATGAAAGCATCCCCATTCAGTAACAAACGTTGTCTTGTGATGATCCTCTTTGGTGATCTTAATTTGGTTATATCCAGAAAACCCATCCATGAATGAGTAGATTTCTTTACCACCCACTCCTAATACCTCATCAATGAATGGTGTCGAAAATGGATCATGCAAACACGCATCATTCAATTTTCTAAGGTCGACACAAATCCGAACCTCACCTATCTTCTTGTCTTGCACGACCATGGGGATGATCCACTCCGATTCCTCAATCGGTTCTATTATCCCAACATCCAACATTTTTTCGAGCTCAACTTTGACCCTCTCCTTGTATCGTAAATTCAAGCGATACGACTATTGCTTTACTGGTTTTGCGTCAAGTTTTAACGAGATCTTCATCTCTCCTAGATCTCCCAATATTCCTTTCATCTTAGAGAACTTTGTAGGAAACAAATATTGGTATTCATGAAACAGATCTGTGATCTTTTCCATGGTTTCTTCATCCCAGTAGTCCTCAACATTCGCAAACTTTGGGTTCTAATCCATCCCAACATTGACCTTCCTAATTTTTATGGCTGATTCATCAGATCCATCGGTACGTCAGGTGCTGCGACATCCCGACTCCCTTTTGTTTCTAGAATAATGATATTCTATGGATCATCACCGTCCTCGGGTCCTCTCCTCACATTGTAGCATTCCATCATCGACTGCATCAGACATATTTCATGCGGATCCACTGGATATGCAACTGGAACTATTTTCAGAACAACGTCGCGAATGTGCTATAGTGCATTATGAGTAGCTGGATTGGTATCCATGAAACTGAAAGTGTGAGTAAAGCAAACCGTCAACTCTTCACAACTAGTAATCTCTCTGTCAACTAATACATACCATGATCATGGCATCTCATCCAATGTGTGGATAAAAACATGGACTCACTCATCCTTTGGTCGCGATGCCCACAAGGTCTGACACTTGATCAGATGACCACCAGGGTTATTTCGTCCATCGTACCTTCTGGCATGGTACTCTTCTACGTCACCAAAGTGAACTATCATCAAAATTCAACAATACGACCATCTAGTGATTGACTTCTTATGGGCCACCCACCATCGTGCTGGAGTAGCCTTCAATGCTTCATCCAACGCTAAGAATCGTTTTGTTTTTGACACCTTATCTTCAAATTCAACAAGAAACTCAGACAACTCGGGCAATCCTTCATATACTGGTAGCTCAACCATTTTGGTTGCGACTTGCCATAATGACTGCGTGATCAAGCCACAATTCCAGAGTGATACCTTGTGCATTTGATTCTACTAGTTTTCCAAAGCATGGTCAGAATCCGAAGACGCAGAGCTAGAGATACACCAACCGAGCTCACCATTGACAGTCGGATGATTGTAATCTTCTGAAATGTTATATGTGTGATCCTACCCTATTACAGATTCCTCTTTAACTGGTTCCACATATCTTCATCCTTCAGTCGGATCCATTGGAGCTATGACTCTGATGTCGCAATTTTCAAAGGTCATCACTCGCTTCTTAAAATTAATCACTGCCAAGTTTTCATTAGCCCATCAATCCCCAACAACGTGGGATAGGATCCTCTGCCATCAACAACATCGATAACATAAAAATGAGAGTAATTATTTATCCCCTCAACTTCTGCAGTAAGGTGCAGAACCTACCCAATGGGAGTTACTCTGGCTTGGTTAGCCAGTCGCAGTTGTACAGGGCACGAAAAAGACTTTGGGCTCCCCATATTTTTCTATGTATTCCTTGTTAGAATATTGACATCTAATCCTAGATCCAATATGACTAAATCTACCTCGTAGTCCCCAATCTGAATATTCATGCACTTCTCTTTTCCTATCTTTTTCTTATGTAAAGAGTTCACTGCAGACTCTTTCTGTCCCTTGGTTGGTCGATGTAACAGAATCTCAATCTTGACAAGAGCTTCAGGATCCTTTTCCAGCAACAAGCAACTTTCAAAAAAATTATACAAAGTACAATGTTGTCATGACGATCCTACTACTGAAGTTGAATCAAAAGCAGTTGGAATTTCATAAACATGCAACTTAATAGGATTTCTTCCTATTGCATCACACACTTCAAAGAATGTGTCTTTCTTTACGTCGACATCCAAATGCACCTTCTTCTTCCCATCTAGCTGAAATTGTTGAAATGGGCTATCTTCTCTCATCGTCGCACCTCTGCGAGTAATGACAACAATATCAACATCCTACATTCTAGGTTCTGCTGATATCGTCGCAACTGTCGGTCCTTGATTATGGTTCAATGGAGGATTCACAGGTTGGTTCATGTTCTAGCTCTGATTTTGAATCTGGCTCTGGTTTTGATTCTGCAAGTGGTTATGGTTCTGGTTTTGCAATTGTGAAACATTCCCTGCCTACCACTTTGTGATCAACTATGGAAATTTCTCCACAGTGTGGTCAATACTGATACAATAAGTACATTGTGCTTGCAATTGCAGGAAATCTCTATGATAATGTCCCAGTACTCCACAATTGTAACATTGCACTAGTCCGCGACCTCGTCTTCCTCCTTGAACAAAGCCTCCAATTCGTCCTCCTTGAAATCCTTCATAGAGCAGATGAAGTCTCACACGGGATGTTCGAGGGAGAAGTGTTGAAACCAAGTTTCCACAACTATGAAGGAGGACTAGGAATCTACTTGTCAATTCAGCGCATCATTACTCACAAATCTACTTATCCAGATTATGCATTAACATAATCATGTCATCATTCAATAGATCGCATTAACATAATTGAATCACAAGAAAACATAGATTCACAAATATATCTAGTAGTGTATCATCATTCATAGCAGAGGAACAATGCATCATTCACAGATACACATCACATTCACATTTTGATTGCAGAAAACAAGAAAACAAGAAGATAGAAAAAGACACAATGATTCTGCTCAATCACTGTCATGTCATATTAACCTTCATAACAAAACACAGAGTCTCGAAAACAATTCTTCAACTCACATACATATATCCAAAAGTTCCCAGAAGCAGACTAAGAAAACCCCAAGCAAGAATAAGAACCCTTAACACTTGTAATTCTACATCTACTTATAGGCTTGCGCCTTTACATTGGTGGTCAACTTAACAAACTTCCTAACTACTTCTTAACATAATCTACAAAATAATGACCACAATCCACATAATGCGGTCCAAATCTACAAAATATGACCAAAATACATAAAATATTGTAAATCTGACTTGCACGTTGTTTTCCACCTTGCACGACATCTTTGAACTTGCATAACATCCACGATGTTGTGCAGCTAACTTACCCCAAAACTGCCTACCAACATGGAGGTCAATTTTTTTTTCATCCATATCTTGGAGTTTGGTCTTGAGGGCGACGATATCGTCTTTTAATTTTTTTTTCTATGGAATTGATCTGTGACGACTTTGGATAGATGCTGCTATTTATCAACTGGAAATAGATATGGACCCCAAGTATGTTCGACTTCTTAAAGGTTCATGGGATTCACTTGACCACCAATGCTGTCTAATGGCTTGCATATTGGGGCAACACCCCTCACTCCACATCACGGGTAAAATTGACAACCTCTTTTCCACAATGAAAACTCTTGGTTTAGTTCACGGGTGGGAACTAGTCAATTAGGTAGGGGTCGTTGCCCTTTTCATTGGAAGGTCATCTCAATGGCCAGCTACTTCGGGGTTCCTGTGGTACTCCTCACAATGAGTTTTAGGTCTATGCCCAAGTACTTCCCATAATTAAGCGGATAGGAGTTATTCCCTGATATGAACTTGCAATTGAAATGAACAATACAGATGCAAAGAAGAAGAACTACTACAATAATCACAGTGCTGGGAATCCATTGCGAAATTTTTTTTTTTGGCAGAAATTCCACTCAACGATCCTAAGAAAGTTCTCTGATACCAGATGAGAGAAACCTCCTGCAATAAATAATGAAAGTGCATGATATAACAGAAATAAAAGAACACATAAGGAATTTATTGATCGCAGACCACTTCGAGGGGCCAACCTCTTTTGATAAAGCTCAATACAAATAACTAGTGGATTCCTTCATTGGCCTCGACACGTAATTATATACTAAGTCTAATCTAAACAACTATCACTCCCCATGAATGTGGGATAAACACGTACTTATATACTAAGTCTAATCTAAACAACTATCACTCCCCATGAATGTGGGATAAACACGTACTTATATACTAAGTCTAATCTAAACAACTATTAATCCCCTTGAATGTGGGATAATACATTATATTCATGGGATGACTTACAAAGGATATGCGCCCAATAATAATATACTAACAAAGTAAAGAAAAGGGTTGACACGGGTTCCTAACACACTATCCCAAGCTGTAGCTAGATGTTGGTACCCAAAATCTACTTTTTCAAAATTCTTAGCTCCCCACCAAGTTTAAGTCAAAATTTTTCAAGCCTCTATTCTCTCAAAATATTTAACCTAGTGAAGTGCTCAGCTTTTGACAGCAAAATCAATAGTTTAGCAAAAGTGTTCACTGAAGGAATTTCCAGTGGCAAAACCTTTTACAATTTGTAATGGATGTGCTGCAATAATTTTAAATTTTGGTAGAGATGCTCCAATGTTCTCATGATACGTTACCTTAGAGTTTTACCTTTTCCATAATTATATCTTCTTGATAAGTCTTGCTTATGCTATTTATATTTCTATAAGTAAGAACCGAGTCCATGTTCCTTTTAGTTCATGCCATGTTAATCTTTTTAGCAAAGTTCAAATAATTTAATTTAAATTATTATCATTTTAAAATTAAAAAAATATAAAAATATATTATATGAAACTATTTTATATGGTTTTAGATATTTATTTTTATTAAATTTAAATTATTATCATTTTAAAATTAAAAAAAATATAAAAATATATTATATGAAACTATTTTATATGGTTTTAGAATAATGTTTTAGATATTTATTTTTATTAAAAAGAGTGCTTTGATCATTTTTAAGCAAAGATGGGGGTTTCGTGCTATCAATAATCTTTCAAGTGCCCAAGCTACAAAGTGTTGGATGCTGCAAGAAAAACACAATACAATGTGTCTGCCAGCATTGGTCGTAGTTGGAGCCTTCTGAGCTACAATATATCATCCATATTCTGCTGCATGCATCCACATTTCGTGATAGAAAAATGGGTCTTTTTATATGTACTGAGTTGTGGATCCATTGTGTATTTGGTCGTGGCTAAGATGTTTATTTTACATGGTCACTTTCTATTTTTTGTGTCCATGCTTCTTTACATCTTATATCTATATATGGATCCGCAGTGTACTAATAATATGTATTCCAATAGCTAAAAAAATCCCTGTGATGAATAAAAGCGAGTACGTGCAACAAAGCTACATCACTTTATTGAAGTGCATGAGGTTCGACCAGAGGGAGAAAATAAGTTCACGACCCATGGGCCTTCTACCTTCACATGGAATTGCTCCGTCAGGCTTTCGCCCATTGCAGAAAATTCCCCACTTTCACCCGGATAGGCACATCGAACCACCAGTAAAGGATAAATAAAGAAAATCCCACTTAGCAACCAACTTAGTAACCAACCAACTGTTCCCCTCTCGACGATGAAGCTTATCCCCCATCGTCTCACTGGTTGACCCTTACCCCTTTTATTGGGGAAATCTAGTATTCAGAGTTTGCCTCTGGTAGATTAGACATTCTCTCAGATGCCTCAATACATCATCCTTGAGGCCCAAATATGGGGGTTTCATGCTATCAATAATCTTTCAAGTGCCCAAGCTACAAAGTGTTGGAGGTTGCAAGACAAACACAATAAAATGTGTCAAATGAGCCCACAAGACCACTAAAGGAGTCCATGAAGAAAATCCTTTGCGCAATGTGTTGATATAACTGTCCATTTCTTAACTATATAGGCTATTTGAAATTCATTCTTGTTGCGTATGTGGGATTATTTTAATTGCATGCAAAATGAAAAACAAGCGCCCAGCTCCCAGGATATTGCCCAGCAATCAAAAGCAAGTGTTTAATTGTCAAAGCAAACTGCTGAGGACAAACACACAACTCAAGTCATGAGGAGTCCCTATATAGAGCGTCCGATTGTGATCTTGAATGCCATTTATGGTTTTTTTTCAATACACTATGCAACCTAGTTATCACGGATTTTGGTTGTACGAGATCATTGAATTGTTGCAGTCATCAACATTTGCTTTTGAACTCAAAGCATTGGTGAAAAATATTGAAACAAAGGCCCATTTGAAAGTGTCTTGGGAATAAATGTTTGATACACAAATATCTTGCTGTAAAAGGGTTGGATCTAACGAAGAAAATGGTCCTTTTATTACGAAAGTTATGGAAATCTATTTGAAATTAGAGGCATATTTTTAACATTGAAGGATGATAGTTAATGAGTGGAATTATCAAATTCTTCTATGATCTTATTGTCATGAATATAACGATCTTAGGTGCACAATTCATTTCAATCCGATATTAGATGGCATGATGATTAGATTTAGATTTCCAGGCATAAAATCAACAACCAAATGGATCAATTCCATAATTAAGAGATTTATTTTATCAAAGGGAAATAGATATTTTGGGCATTCGATTCTTTTCAGATCCAAATCTCTTACCACAAATCAAAGATTTCATTTGTTTTTAATTTCGTGATAAACTTTAGGTTCCTGTTGCCGCCTTTCACACACCTGGGCTATGTGGCAGAAATATTCAAGCCACTCGGTGTGTCCTTGGGGGCAATTCTTGAGTCAAGGTTGTCCCCTTGTTCTTGACTCTTCTGTTCAGGCTAACTCCTAACGAAGCCAAGTGGGGTAGACCCTATTAGATTACTAAGGCTAATTACTTAGTGTGATGGTGTTATATTGATTAAGTTGTTTAGGAGTTTTGAAATTAACCAGTGGAAACAAAAGATAACAAGATGCAAGATTTAAAGCATATAAGCACAGTAATGACACTCAATATACATATAATCAAAAGAATTGATCAAATAAATCACCAGTGCCTTAAATGGAGTCAACAGAGAAAATAATGTGCTTGCATGCACTTGAAATAATGTTTTGCAAATGTCTCTTGGTAGATTTTAAATTAATGTGGAATGTGAATGAATTAAATTAGGTGAAAATGAGACTCCAGATATACTCGAGAGGTACTTGGAGTATGTCCAAAAGTGAACTTTCACGGCTACCCACAAGGTGGTTTGTGGGCTGGAACAGAGTCTCAGAGACTATTGTTGATAATGCACCCGTCAGGGTGTGATAGAGATCGACACCTTGAGGTCACTTTCCAGTTGTTCCCACTCCTTTGGGTATTTTGCCACCATTTACAGTTCGTTCGAGGCGTTGGATTTTCGCCTGATGGTTTGTCAATTTGGGAGGTGAAGACTAATTAATCTAGTCACTCAAGTGCTTTTGATGTAGCTTGAATGATCGGATGAACCACAGCCAAGTACAGAGCATACACACTGGAGTCTTTGTTATTTTTAGTAAATTTTAAAAGAGGTGTTCTTATTAAAAAGAAAACCCTGCAGGAACCTCTTTCAGTCCAAGTGGACCTCCATCGGGGAATCAAGGAGGGGTTGATTTTATTATGATTATCAAAACAATTAATGAAAATGGAATCATAGGTACACAACACCGATTTTCTAATTAGTCCTACCACGCATCTCTTTCCCCTTGCGGGTCAATCGGGAAGTCGTGGGGTAAGTAGTATGATTAATTTTGAATTGAAAAAATGGAATAATGCAAAATATTATCAAAGTATAAAATCCCACATGTCAATACTAAACTAGAATAGAAAAAGGGGGAAAATGCAAAAAAGTGAAACGAACGTAGATTCCCCAGGGGGGATGGTGAATAGGCTCTTTCGAGCCTATTCGAAAAGATTTGTCTTTTTATTAGCAGCAATTAAAATATCAAAAAACTGAAATTAATCCACCTGGTCCTTATATGGAATGAGACCAAAGGTTTACAAATGACAAAAAATTGAAATTTTGGGAAGATGGAGACCCCCCTGGTGGTTTCGAATGGTCCAAAAAGGATTTTCGGACAGTGGCTCCTCCTCTTTTCTATTACACCTTATAAAAACTAGAAATATTATCATAGTTAAATATGCCCAAAAGTAATTTGAAAGTACTTTTTGGATGAACAAACTTTTTACCCAAAAATTCTAAGTTAAAACTAGTTTTTAAAGAAGTGGAAAAGGAACCAAGGAAAGCAAGCTTTCCTTGGGATCTTGGATTGATTTGGGGAAAGCCAATATGAAACACTTAAATTGGTGAATATAAATTTTTATATTCTAAGGAATAAACCATGCATTCAACAAGCTTTAGATCTACTTTCATAGCCTTGAAAAATGACAATTTTCCCTAAAACTAGATCTAGAATGCTTGTAAACTTGTTTTAGGAATGAGATCTAGTTTATGAGCTTTAAAGAAGAAATATATATGTAAAATAAACTCTGAAATTCATATATATAAACAATTTTAAAGCTGCAAACAAGTAACCGGACTGATTTTAGAAAAAAATGAAGGAGGAGGAGGAAAAGAAGAGCATTTGTTGCTGGAAGCCCTGAAGATAAACTGTGGAGATTTCCGGTGGAATGTCGAGGGAATATGCCTTTGAATGGTTTTGGAGAGAGTGAAGAAGCAAACTATATCAGCATCCTCTCCAAGCTAGGAACCTGCAACTGAATCCAAAGACTTGCCAAAATACTTGTGAGATCCGATTAATATACACATAGAGATTTCATAATAACATGCATATAAACTTATAAAACATGCTGAATCTAAATCTCTAAACATGCATAAAAAAGGAAAGAGATGGCCAATAAAATTATTAACAAACTCCTTTCCTATCAATATTATAATAAACTTATTATTAATCTTAGCAATGAATCCACAAACAATCAGCAAATTATGAACATAGATACAGGTTACCTCAGTAAAACATGGCAATGCTCATTGTTGTAAAGGAAAGTTTCCCATGGCTTGGGTTTAAGAGGCCATCAACGTACTGGGGTTGAAAGGTGGATGTATAATGTTCAAAAAGCATATATAAGAAAGTTTCAAAGATTATAATGGTTCATACCTTAGCCAAATGAAAGTTGATCCAAGCAGCCCTTCAATCCTCTTCTTGCTCCTCTTGCTCCAAGAGACCTGCAAAACGAATTATACCTTCCTCAAACCAATATGACCACATATAAAGAAATGGTAATCAAATAAACATGAAATAATAATCTGATTAACATCAAAATCTAATCATAAACAAAGATTCAATCACACATTGAATAATGATTTGGGAAGAAGAAGGACATCAAATCTTTATTAATCTTTAAAACAAGTACAAATATACCTTCTCTCCAATTTCGGCACCTCACGAAACCTTGATGTGGTTCTGCTGCTTCTCTTCTCCAAGGAACTCAGCCTCCAAGGTCTGCAACACAATGGGATGATCACTAGGGCAAAGGTGTGGGCAAAGAGAGTCCCAATTCCTCCAGCATAATGATGCAAAGATTCCAGTCCCAATTCCTCCAGCATAATGATGCAAAGATTCAAGTACTCCTCTCATGGAACTCCCTACCTCTATTTATATGCTTTATGAAGAGTTAGGGTTGAAGACAAAGTAGTTACAATTGAATGAGTCAGTTGCATAACTACCCAAACTACCCAAATTACCCGAATTTCAATATATATATATTCTTTAAAAAGCTACTTAATTGCTTCCTTTCTTAAATAACTACTAGCATGCTCTTTGATGGGAGTATCATGGATCTCCTCTTCAATTAAATGTTCAAGAAGTGATTCCAAGTATTCAATACTTTGTATCATGGCAAAAGGTCCATCATATGTTTCCATGTGATACTCTATCCGAGATAGGTAGAGGGTAAATATCTTTTCAAGGAGCTTTTTCAAACCATTCATACTACCCCTACCATCATGCCACTGCTCTAAAAACATCCAAAGGAAGCTTGGAAATGAGGTTATACATTTATTAGAAAGGCCCTGATAGAACCAACAACAGGCCTCACCCTGAAAAGTACCAGCAAACATTTCCATCATATTGTTTTCATGAAGCACATTGGAGTCAGCCATCAACTGAAGGAAAGATTTGACATGCTAGATGGCTGAATCACCATAATTTCCATGAAATACTGGAATCCATTTATATGCATCCCCCACACCATCACAACAGTTAGGAAAACCTGGGATGTTTGAGAAATTGATAGGCCGAAAAAGTCCGGTTATCTGGGCACCATACTGCTCCCTTAATTCATCCATATCAAAAATTAATAGTATGCATTTGATATAACCATTAAACCTTGTATTGAGTAGGTGGAGCTATCAAGTGATGAGATTTAAAGGTTTTAATATGTCGCATGGGCTCATCTACACACAACAAAACTTCACAAGTTTATGAGATAACAGGGTTTTAATCCCTTCAATGGAGTCGCCATGTGAGATTTAAAATATACATTTAAGAACTCTCACAAAAATTACTTTTTTCTTTTCTTTGTAAAAATAAAAACTGAAAAAATTCAGTGGAGTCACCAGATGAAAATTAAAGATCTACTCTAAGCCATTCATCAAACAAAGCAAAAACAAAAAGAAAGAAAATAAAAGTCGTACTCCAGGAATAAAAAGATTTATCCCCAACAATGATGCCAAAAAGTGTTGCCGCCTTTCACACACCTGAGTTACGTGGCAAAAATCTTCAAGCCACTCGATGTGTCCTTGGGGGGAAGTCTCGAGTCAAGGTTGTCACCTTGTTCTTGACTCCTCCATTCAGGCTAACTCCTAATGAAGCAAAGGGGGGTAGACCCTATTAGATTACTAAGGCTAATTACTTAGTGTGATGGTGTTATATTGATTAAGTTGTTTAGGAGTTTTGAAATTAACTAGTGGAAACAAAATATAACAAGATGAAATATTTAAAGCATATAAGCACAGTAATGACACTCAATATACATATAATCAAAAGAATTGATCAAATAAATCATCAGTTCCTTAAATGGAGTCAACAAAGAAAATAATGTGCTTGCATGCACTTGAAAGAATGTTTTACAAATGTCTCTTGGTAGATTTTAAATTAATGTGGAATGTGGATGAATTAAATTAGGTGAAAAGGGGACTCCAGATATACCCAAGGGGTACTTGGAGTATGTCCAACTTTCACGGCTACCCACAAGGTGGTTTGTCGGATGGAATGGAGTCTCAGAGACTATTGTTCATAACGCACCCGCTAGGGTGTGAAAGAGATCGGTGCCTCGAGGTCACTTTCCAGTTGTTCCCACTCCTTTGGGTATTTTTCCACCGTTTATAGTTCATTTGAGGCGTTGGATTTTTTCCTGATTGTTTGTCAATTTGGGAGGTGAATACTAATTAATCTAGTCACTCAAGTGATTTTGATGTAGCTTGACTGATCGGACAAACCGCAGCCAAGTACAGAGCATACACACTGGAGTCTTTGTTATTTTTAGTAAATTTTAAAAGAAGTGTTCTTATTAAAAATAAAACCCTCCAGGAACCTTTTTCGGTCCAAGTGGACCTCAATCAAGGAATCAAGGAGGGGTTGATTTTATTATGATTATCAAAACAATTAATGAAAATGGAATCAGAGATACACAACACCGATTTTCTAATTAGTCCTACCACACATCTCTTTCCCCTTGCGGGTCAATCGAGAAGTCGTGGGGTAAGTAGTATGATTACATTTGAGTTGAAAAAATGGAATAATTCAAAATATTATCAAGTATACAATCCTGCATGTCAATACTAAACTAGAACATAAAAAAGGGAAAAATGCAGAAAAGTGAAACAGACGCGGATTCCCCCAGGGGGGATGGTGAATAGGCTCAGAAGAGCCTATTCGAAAAGTTTTTTCTTTTTATTAGCAGCAATTACAATATCAGAAAACTGAAATTAATCCACCTGGTCCTTATATGGAATGAGACCAAAGGTTTACAAATTTCAAAAATTTGAAATTTTGGGAAGACGGTGACCCCCTTGGGGGTTTCGAATGGTCCAAAAATGATTTCCTGACAGCGTCTCCTCCTCTTTTCTGTTACACTTGCTAAAAACCATCAATATTATCACGGTTAAATATTTCCAAAAGTACTTTGAAAGTACTTTTTGGATGAAAAAACTTTTTACCCAAAAATTCTAAGTTAAAACTAGTTTTTAAAGAAGCGGAAAAGGAACCAAGGAAAGATTTCTTTGGGATCTTGGCCTGCTTTGGGGGAAGCCAATATGAAACACTTAAATTGCTGAATATAAATTTTTAGATTCTAAGTAAAAAACCATGCATTCAACAAGCTTTAGATCTACTTTCATAGCCTTGAAAAATGACAATTTTCCCTAAAACTAGATCTAGAATGCTTGTAAAATTCTTTTAGGAATGAGATCTAGTTTATGAGCTTTAAGGAAGCAATATATATGTAAAATAAACTCTGAAATTGATAGATCTAAACAATTTTAAAGCTGCAAACAAGTAACCGGACTGATTTTAGAAAAAAATGAAGGAGGAAGAGGAAAAGAAGAGCACTTGTTGCTGGAAGCCCTGAAGATCAACCGTGGAGCTTTTCGGTGGAATGTCGAGGGACTATGCCTTTGAATGGTTTTGGAGAGAGTGAAGAATCAAAATAGATCAACATCCTCTCCAATATAGGAACCTACAACTGAATCCAAATACTTTCCAAAATACTTGTGAGATCTGGTTAATACATACATAGATATTTCATAATAACATGCATATAAACTTATAAAACATGCTGAATCTAGATCTCTAAACATGCATAAAAAAGGAAAGATATGGCCAATAAAATTATTAACAAACTCCTTTCCTATCAAGATTATAATAAACTTATTATCAATCTTAGCAATGAATCCACAAACAA